>JAKGSA010000430.1:17338-50656 GCA_033558755.1 Philaethria dido | reverse complement strand
TATTATATAAAATATAATTAATAAATAGAGAATATTTCTATTAAGAATTGAAAAACGATCATTCGATTTGTCTGAACAAACTACGGTATTAGTTCTTTCGCGCAATATGGTGTAGAAGCATAGCATATTGATTGGAAATAGAAATACAGATGCATTTAAGTTTTTTCTAAAGTGCCTTTACTGAGTTTCTTTAGAACATGTTGAGGTCCTTTGGCACACGAATTTGGGACCTAGTTTTAAAGTATTAAGAATTGTAATAAATTTTATGTGTATGGTCATACTAGCCTTGCGAACTCAGGGGCCCTAGGTCCCGCGGACTCGTCATGGTAGACTGTATAATTTATATTAAATTAGTAGCGTTGAGTTCCGCCACTCAGCACGCAATACCTCAATTTGGTGGAAAGTGGGGAACGGAAATGTTAAAAGAGAACGGAGTGTTTTAACACTAGGTTCTCTAGTTACATCTGCCTACCCTTCTATGTGCGGGATACAGTGTGAAACTAAAAAAACTAGTGGCAATTACTAATATTAAACATGTTTGTTACAGCTGGATATGACAGATTTCTACGACGACGACTATGACGATCTCGACACCGACTCGGAGGGCGAGCTGGAGGGGGGCGAGGACGGGGATGACAGTGGTAACGGGGAATCGTGATACAACAAACAGATCTCAGGCGACGGTCGGACCACCAGACGATTATAATTGGCATTTTATATTAATACCGCCATATTTGAATTGCGTTCTGTTTGACGATCGGTCCGGATTTACCTTGATATAGCCTTAATATGATGTATAGGAAAAAATGAAAATATTGGATACTTAATATTATTAGCCTCATTTATTTTATTATTACTTACGTCATCCTTATAAATCCTTTAAAGGCTAAAGAATAGTATAGTTATAGAGTATTGTCAGTAAATAAAAATATATATGTAAGTTGCAATCGTCAAACAGAACGTACACAAAACAATACAATCACATAAGAAATAATTAGCAATATATTTTGCAATACATAACGCGATTATGATAATTTCAAAACTGCTAAATTAAAAAATATATCTTGATGTCTAATAACCTGCAAATCCCCACAGATATTAATATTTTTTTATATAAAATTAAATTTAATCAAAAAAGAAATTGCTTGACCAATTAAAATTAATTTATAGGCCTTAAAAGCTTTACAAGTTACTTAAAATATAAGAAAAATATCATATTTCTTAAGATTTTTCTTTGCCATTCAAAATAATGATTAAAGTATTTTTGTTTTAAAGTAACCAAAAATATTTAATTTACTACATGTAAGGAAAGAATTTCATTAGTCAAGCACAATTGGAATGTATGAAAAAATTATAACATTTACATACCACTGCCATATGTTGAATAATTAACAGTAATTATTAAAAAAATGAATCGATGAATGAATTGATCTTCCAACATATAATTCGTGATTCTATTTTATTAGGTAAAAACAGATAATAATCATGAAGTCTTATTGTAAGGTTTAGATTTTGTTTTAGATGGAATGAAATATTACTTTAAACTTCTAAAGTATCTCTTAAAAGGGAATTACCACTGGAGAGAATACATTTCATTTTTAATATAAAAATGCCAATTTTATTTGTTACTGATGTCAGTCCGCCGTTTGCTTTAACTGTATAGATTAATTATAATAAACTCCATTCAATAAAGTCATTTACTATTTTTAAACTGAGTTCCATTAGTAGGGGCTATTATTTTAGTAGATCAATTGTTTCAATGTCCTTTTTTATTATGTTTATGTTTCTGTGATTTTTATACATCATTACCTAATAAATTGAATAGCTTCACACATAATATTTTATTATATAAATAATTATAATTAATATTTACTAATAATTTAAAAACGTTATTTTTTTACAATTAATCTTTTAAATCAGTTCTTAATAAAAACATCACATAATTGAAGCATAGCAATGTATATACCGATGTTAAGTCACTTGAAAATTATCACAATGTACAGAGATTAATGGATTGTAGTGTTCAATTATCGGAAGTAGATATGCTCAAATCGAATGTGTATGATAATACAATATTAAATTTATTACAGTAAGATATATTCAAACGTACATGCATATTTACTTAGGGTTACACGAACGAAATTATTTAAGTAAGTAATTTTAACAGTAGGTCTACAATAAGCTAGTGCTAGAACTAATATAAAAATGTACAACATCAACAATGTTAGATTATGATTCTCTAAGTACCTATTGGTTTTACATTGATTGATATTGATCTGGATGCCTATATTGATTAATTTTATTCATAACTGTCACTATGATTTTTTTTTTTATTTTTGTTCTAGAATGTATTGTGACTTTTTTCTTTATTTCTTATGTTAATCTAGGAATATATATTGGTGAGAACATATAACAATATTAAAATTCTTTAAAGTTATTTCTAGAGTGCATAATCAAATATTCCATGTAAAACATTTACTGGATCTTATCTTGGAAATAATAATTAATATAATCATATACAATTACAAATATAAATACTTTGCCGTTTTCGTTTAGAGTTACAAAATCGTCCGAAATTTATCTTGTAATTAGAATAAGTTATACATTAAGTGGTTTGGAAAATTACTGTAGGATGTCACGACAGTGTTAATTACATAAAAATATTCAGTAATAAACAGCATGTGTTTGGATGCCATATTGATTTTTTTCTATTCCATTTCCCAATTTCCTGTAAACTTTACTTTAAAATATGTTTCAAAACATTTGAATGAATTATAGCAATGAAAAAATCTTTATATATAGTATTTCATTGTTCAGCGAGTGACTGACAAACCTCATACATTTGAAATGTTTTTAGAAAGCAAAATTTTAGACATTCTTTCTTAGTGGAAGATAAGTAAAAATAAAGATTTTCTAAAATTACTATAGGAAGGAGAAAAATAGAAATTAAAGGTGCACGCGCAAAGGTCTAGGCGACTTCTAGTCAATATATCAGAGGTGTAATAACAAAGGTGGCAAAGTCCAGCTAATGCAGTTTCCAAAAAACGGATAACAATACAAGAGTACTATATTTGTTTAGTAGTAAAGTATTTCGTTAAGTATAATTTCAATATAGTTTATTTTAATCTATATTTTAAATCCTAAGCTATGTCGGTTAACTTGGAGTCTTAAGAAATGTGATAGACTGCCATGTTTGCTAGTAAAAGATGGACTTTGCCGCATTTAATATTGCACCTTTGATATCTATTAGTGCTGAAATTTTGCATTTATGTTAGCGTGTAGGGGAGCATATTATATGAGGGTAAATCACAAAATTCGTCAAGAAGGGAGAATGCTAACGTCGAAGCTACTGGAGACAGAATTATAACAATGGCAAGAGTCATAGAGTTTATGCAAACGAAGTAGTAGACGATAACTAGTAAATACATTATACATTAGAAATTTGCTAACTTAAAATTTAATTTAAAAAAAACAATGCATTGCCATTTCTATCTGTTGACGCAATACTAGCTTAATATGTACATTAGCTACGTTGTTGTTATTGTTTTTAATCGATATATTATAATTATTTTCCTTACAAAGCTCCCGTTTCGCGGTCCTGATCGATTAATCAGTATAAAAAGTAGAAATCTTGCATATAAGTTATCTGTTTCACAAAGCTGTTGCTTCATTCATATAAATTTCAAAGTGACTTATGTCACATTGACAATAAAATGCCACAAGATAGTAGTAACGCATATAAATGTATAATTTAAATGGTGAATAATTTTTTAACAATTTTTTCAGTTCAGTAAAATAGCACAATGAGTTGTCTTAGTGATTTGTCCCAATCAAGCGAATATTTAAGCTTTCGTAGTAGTATACCGTTGCGGAAAATTGTAGTGGACTCTGATAGTTCCAAGGTAAACAAACAACTTTCCAATTGAAATAAATTTTATCTCACTTATATGCTATTAATGCTTAATACAGTTATATTGCTTATAATGTTTTAATTTTATATATTCATTTTAAACCTATACTTTTAGGCATGGAGAATATTCGATAGTGGTCCAAAGTCTGTAACATGTCCACTTATATGCTTACCTCCTGTGTCGGGTACGGCTGATATTTTTTACAAGCAAGTAATGGGTCTGACAACGAGGGGTATTCGTGTGATAGCTGCAGAGCCCCCACCCTATTGGAATTTAAAGGAATGGTGTGACGGCTTTAAACGCTTGATTGACTACCTTGAACTGGATAAAATACATATTTTTGGAGCATCCTTGGGTTAGTTTGATACTCATTTAGTAAATGTAGATAAGAAATACATTATATTTAATTATTTATTCATGTATAAATATTTTTCAGGTGGATTTATGGGACAAAAATTTACAGAAATAACACAAAATTGCCCCCGAGTAGCTTCACTTGTTTTATGCAACTCATTTACTGATACAGCTATATTTGAATATCATGATTCGGCAGCTCTGTTTTGGCTCTTGCCTTCTTTAGTATTAAAAAGAATGTTGATGGGTAATTTTACAACTGATAAAGTGGATAAGAGAATTGCAGAATCAGTGGACTTTATGGTGGAAAGAGTGAGTTATAAAACAATTTATTTTTTATAAATAAATGTATACTTACAAAGTTTTTAATGAAGAAGCCTACACTAAGTTTTTTTCAGATAACATATTTATGTACTATTCATATTCATACAAGTGTATACTTTTAGCTGGAATCACTAACACAATCTGAACTAGCATCAAGACTAACTCTGAGCTGTACACCTTGTTATGTTCAACCACAAGCCTTAGGTGGTCTGCCTGTCACAATAATGGATGTTTGGGACGAAAGTGCCTTGAGTTCAAGAGTTAGAGAGGATCTATATAAATCATACCCACAAGCAAAGCTTGCTCATTTAAAAAGTGGTGGTAATTTCCCATATTTGAGTAGAAGTGATGAAGTCAATTTACATTTATTGGTAAGTAGAAAAAAACAGCTTATTTTTTTCTTGTATAGCAGGATTAGAGGGAACCTAGTATTGAGACTCCATTCCCACTTTCCACTAAAATTCAAGACATGTTGAGTGATCAAACTCAATGCCGTGCTTGTCTTGCCAGAGAAATAAAAATAATCAATGATTGCATTTATTGGTATTGGTACTGTTACTGTTGTGTAATATTGGAAAATGTTCCAATTTAAACCAATAACTACTTTTAAATATCATTAAATAAATATGTTTGAATGCGACTGATTACATAATCAACTCGGTAATAATATATTTCAATTACAGATACATTTACGACAATTTGAGGGCACCAATCTAAGTGCATCATATCTGAATTTACATAAATTATCTGCGCCTCAAAACCAATCAGAAGAAGGTAGTGTAAGTTACTTCAACCAAAGCGACAAATTTGTAAAAATATCGTAAACTTTTCCACTGTGACATTCCATTCTACATGTAATATGTAGTCAATATAATAAAATATCAATTATTATTATTCTTGCTAAAGCAATAATATTGTAAAAATTATTAAACATAAGTTATAAAAGTTTGACGTTGTTTCAAATTGAATAGACTGTTGTAATTAGAATAAGGATTTTTTACTTCTATTATGATATGTTATATATAACTATATAACTAAGAATAAACAAATTAAATCAATTTAAAGTATTTCATTTATTAACAACATGTACTTAATAAAGTTATTTTTCTTTTTCTATAGTGGCTATTTTCTCTTTTTGCAATTGCAAGGCTTTTTCTCTTTCTTCATCATCGGAGTAATATTCCGCCAAGTCTTCATTAGGTATTGGTTGGCCAGCAAGGGTTGTGCCTTTCTCGTTTAAATTTAATTTATATAGAGGGTCATCATACATTATTTCGGGAACTATTGGCTCTCCATGACTTTGTTTATTGTGCGCTGTCACTGTAGAATATATGGACATGGCCTGAAAATGCATTTAATGCATTTAATTAAAAATACGAAAATAAGCTTTAAAAATTAAATAACTTGTAATTGTTCATCAAAATTAAAATTTTATAAGATATTGCTTTTTTATAAAACATGATTAATTTCCTAAAATGTATGAATTTTACCCTATGTTATCTCCTCAATGACAAAAGTATCATCTTTACTGATTATTCTTTTAGCAAAAACTTTATTTAAATTTTTTAAATTTTTAATTGCAAATTTTAATTCAATAATAGATAATACAATTCTTAGCTCTGCCTACCTGAGCAACTAAGTTTGATACATCTCCTGCATTAGCGGGCAATATAAGTGTATTATTAGTTCGAGCTAATTTGTTGAAGGCGGATACATACTGCTCTGCAAGAGTTAGGGAAGCTGCATTTTTACTATCCTGAAAAAAGACATGAATATTTTTTCCATAATATAATTCTTCTTAACTAAAATACTTTATCTAATATTATTTATTTCGGCGGAAGGTGAGGAATGGAAATGTTGAGAAGAGATTAGAGTGTCTTAACACTAGGTTCTCAGGTTCCCTCTGTCAACCCTGCTATGAGTGGGATACAGCGTAAGGTTCAAAAAAAAGGTACTACATATGTCTTATATTTTTTTGTTTTACAATTTTTTTCAGTTTTACCTGCATAGCAGAGTAAGCACAGAGATCCTAGTGTCATGACACTGTGCTCTTTACTTTTCGTCCCTAATTCAAGGCGTTGAGTGTTGTTGTCACAACACCGCGCTTTGTTTTACCAGAACGGGGAAATGACAATAAATAAAAAATAAGCAGATGGACAGTTACACACAAATCATGCAGATATTTATTAAGCCTAGTTTTAAAGAATGTAAAGAAAAAAATATTATTTACTGGTTGCGCAAGGGCACTGGCAATCATCTTGAGTCCTCTGGCACGTGCCTCTGCCACCGCTAGCATTGCTTGCGCCTCACCAGATGCTTTATTTATCTGTTCTTGTTTCTCTGCCTCTGTCAAATAATTTCAGGTCTTTTATAATCCTAATTATGATTAAATAATTTTTACAATATAGTATTAATTTTAAAAAAAAATTGTTGATAGATGTTCACATGTTTTAGGGACAAATACGAAAATAATCGTAAAACTAATAAAAAATATTACATTATTCAAATGTGCTTGTAATAGTCTATTTGAATAAAGAATATGTTGATGAACAAGCTCATAAAAGCGTATTGAAAATGTAAATTAATAAACACTTTCACATGGCAGAAAATAACATACAACAGCAGTGTAATACATACCACAGTTTATTTATTTAAGAGAAATACTCAATATTTTAGTTGCTATTACATAACATATCAGGCCTGACGCTGTTTTATCACTATTTTATTTTTTATTATATTTAAAATTTTAATATGTATATTAACTAATAATAAAATAGAACCTTATCTACCTGAAGCTAATATTCTTGCTTGACGTTTTCCTTCAGCAACATTTATATCAGCAGCACGGACTCCCTCAGATTCCAGGATTGCTGCTCGTTTCCTTCTTTCAGCTTCTACTTGCATCTGCATAGCTTCATGTACTCTTGTTGGCAGCTTTATATCACCTGTCATACATTGTAAAAAAATACATCATTTACAGTCTTCTGTCTAGACATTAGGTTACATATTTGGTATAAATAAATATGAACACATTTCTCAGTTTCGTAATAAACTCAAGTGGCTCTCTATCCAAATGTCAAATATATTACAAGAGTCCAATATCTATAAAGATACTCACGGATTTCATATCGCAAGCAAGTAATACCCCATGCTTCGCTTGCTTTGTTGATAGCATGCACTATTGACACATTCAGAGATTCTCTCTCTCTAAACACTTTATCTAGTGATATCTGTCCTAGCTCTGATCTCATTGTTGTTTGTGCCAATTGTGTTATTGCAAATTCAGGGTCTTCCACACCATATGAAGCTGAATAAATATTGGTACTGATTTATTTCAAATATAGATATGTTGCAAAATTGTACTACACCTACATTCAGTTTATTTTTTTTTAAATTGTATTTGATTAAAATCAATATGAAATGTTGATCAATGTCAAGATAAATTATAAACATTGAGAAATTTAAGTCTTACCTAAATATGGATCAATAATTCTTAAATATAATACTCCATCAATGCTTAGAGTTACATTATCTGATGTAATAGCACTTTGTTTTGGGACATCTATAGCAATTTCCTTAAGGCTTTGTACATATTTAATTTTATCTACTACAGGCCATAGGAGATTTAAACCTGGTTCTAATATTCTATGAAATTTTCCCATCCTTTCTACAATCCAGGCCTGAAAAATGTAAATTACAACATTTTGTGTAATGTGTAAAAATATTTATATAAGAAGATAAAACAAAAGCAAAATATTATGGTAATTTAAATTATATATACCATTATTATTTCATACCTTAAAACCTTAAAAAATATATTATTTTACTGACAGCAACAATTTACTAACCTCTTGTTGTGGGACGAACATTACAATAGTATTGAGTGGAGTTGTCGAACGATTTCTTACGGCTGTAATTCCATATAATAAACGAGCTTCATTCTTATATTCGACTTTGAAAGCACCCTGCAAAACAAATTGTGAAATAACAATTGCAATGGATTTTAAAATAAATTCAAACTACGATAAGTGAAACATACTTTTAAAGGAAGAACTCTGGAAAAGAGGTATCTGGATCGTGAAAACATTTTTAATGTTATAAATATTTGAGATAATTGAACATTAAATAAAATCAATATAACCCATTCTTTTCGACACAACCGGGATTATATTCATGAATTTGACAGAAAACGTCAGTGTCATTTTTTAAAAATGCCTCTCTGGTAGATAATATAAGATTACAACAATCTTATTTTTGCGTATATAAAAAATATTTTTTGAAATGAAAAAAATAAGGTTCTTGTAAATGAAATGTTCATAAAACATCAAGTTATACTGTTACCATACATTGACAATAATTTGTAGTATTAAGTATTTCCTTCGACCTTTAAATTTCGATCTCGTGATCAAGTAACTTAAATATTATTTACTTTTATATTTAACTAAGCAATGTGGTTACTAAATATTTCGAATTCTGAACCATATGGCATAGAAGTTTATTGATTATAAGAAAGTAATATCGGCATACTATGACTACTGGGCTAATAAGTTTGATCGATATTCATCGTTTGATGCTTGTGTAGTTATATAGTTTGTTTATTATATTTATATTAATTCCTACAGATTTATTAAATCTTGGGTTAAAATGAGTAACTGTTCTACGACACCTAGTGATTGCTCTTCCAATAATAGCACTAGCGTTTCTAAATTACGGAGATTAAAAATTCAACAAAATGTTCTTACGGTTAATTTAGAAAAGTCGTTATGTAGCTTGCAAGAATGTTGTGAAGACATAAATAATGATTCTGATGTTGAAATTAAAAAATACATATCCAAAATAAAGGAATCGTATAAAGAAATAAAATATTTATATGAAGATATTAAAGCAAGAACTAGTTTTGATGGAAAGTTTGATAAATTTGGTTAGTCTTACAGGGAAATTGTTTCTGCGGTTATAAATTTAATTTGATAAAATAGTTGTTTAAAGTGACGCCAAATTAATAGTAATCGCTACCTTTCTTGCAGATATCTTTGAAATAAAAGGTGATATTTTAAAACTTGAATCAAGACTCAAATTTTTTAAAGAGTATTTGAGAAATGAATTAGCTTCAGCGCAAACAGACGAGGAAATGCTAATAAACAAAGTGAGTAGTTTAAAAATATATAAATTTTTAAATCTTGCAACAAGTAAAACAAACATAACAATCAATTTTTTTGCATAGAAAAAGACAATAGATGAGTAAGTGAACCCCATTACCGTCAAATTCAGCCTGACTCCACACAACTGCGTCATAAGCGACAACAGCAACCATAGTAATTCGTTACTAATCCTTATTAATTATTAATTTTCTTTAAACAGCTGAATGAGACATCAAAATTTGAAACAAAAAATATTGGACGTAAAAAATCTCACGTGAATACTTATAACGAAATTGTCCCAAGTCCTGTGCGTGCTATAATTAACTCTCCATTTAAATGCACGGTAAGTTTTTTTTTTTTTTAAATATATTAATATATTGGACTATTAAAAGCGCGGAACGGAATATTTAGGTATTACTGAATTATCGAATAATGGGCTAGCGGCTGATTATATTGGTAGATTTCATAAGAGCAAATTCAGATACAATTTCGTTCAAATATGAAAAACCGGCTTCACCGATAATTTAGCTGCAAATATTAAATACAGCAGTAAAATGAAAGTAAGCGAAAAAAATCACTTCAATGTGAACAGTGTCGTATATAGTAAAAGGTAAAATAACATAAAATAAATTAACATAAATGTATTTTTTAAGTAAAAAAATATAGATTTTTAAAATTAATAAATGTTTATAATAAACCAGTAACGATTAAAGGGTACAATAAATTATTTTTTAAAAAATGTGACTTATTAGAACATGCAGTTTGCATGCAAAAGAGGAATATTATAGGTATAAAATGTATTTTTTAGGAAGTCCATCAATATCAAGAGTTTTTAAAGAATAGTGTAAATCGTTACGGCGGTTGGAACGAATATAATCATAATATGTTTGTACTAATTTGGAACAAATATTGTAAAGATGAAATTGTTACGTCGATTGATAAATTGTCTCAATATGAAGAATTTAAACGCGAAATTCTACAAAAAATTCCAGGTAGTTACCATGTAATTCATACAATAATCTACATTTTTAACAATCAATTTTAATCAATTTTAATTATAAAATTAAATAGTAGATTTTAAAATATTTTTTTTAGAAATAACTCCACAAGATGTAATTACACACAGCAACTGGTACTGTCAATATGTAACTCTTAAAGTACAACAGCGAAATGCTCTTCATAAATGGCAGGAGAATAGAAGAAAAATAAAAAAGCGAGAACCTAAGGTAACGAAATAATAAATCTTAGTCCTAGTTACATAAAAGTTCTTGAAAAAGATGTATCGTATCATATTAATGTAGTTAATCTGCATACATTCATAGCTACACGCTGTCTCCCGCATATAGCAGGGTAGGCAGAGTGAATTGAATTATTGCGTGCTGAGTGGCGGAACTCAACGCTGCGCTTTGCCTTGTTACCAAACCCAGGAAATGAAAAATACCATTTCCTGGAGTGGGAATCGAACCCGGTACCTGTCGCATTTACAGCCGCACGCCTCTGTGCCTCTGCGCCACGACAGGTGTTAAATATATAATTTTATGCTAAATAAGTTTATGCAATGTTAAGTTTACTCAAAAATATCCAAGTTAAATTAAAAGATATATTTTCAATTTCTTACAAGAGTTATTATTTTTAAGGTATACCTATCATAAAAACGCATAACTTAATATATGAAAATATTTTTTTTTTATAGCCAACATCCTCAAAATTGGCAATTGATTCCATGTCAGTATCACAAAGAATTTGCAGGAAAATCCAATCAAATATAAAAGGAACGAAAACAACAGGTGATCAGTGGCATTTTTTCTCTTAAAAAGTTTATACTAAAATCTCTTCGAAAAGTACTTTCTTAACACGAAAATAAGAAACAAAAATTACAAGGAAATTGTATTACTGTACTTTAATAGTTGATTAAAAGAAATTAGTATCAATTACCTACAATCGACCTACTTACAATTTAGATTCATGTACGCACTATTCACTATGTGAGATACGCGTACTTACACGGAAATTTAAGCGACTCAATTGAAGGACGTTATTATTATCATTTATCTATTAGATGGCTTCATTAAAGTAAAGGATGTAAGCGCTTAACTCCGTGAACAGGATGATAGTCATTGAAATGACTATTAAATCTTATTTTTACAATCATATCTTATAACATAATATTTAAAAGTAATAAATAATAGTATTAACGGATGTATAAAAATTTTAACGTAGTGGGTTCGAGTCCCGCTGTGTTTATATTTTTATACGGTTTTAAACATTATTCTTTTTTAAAATGCGTGAATAATAATTTAAAAAAATGTTGAAATATAAATTATTCATTTTTAATATGTAATTGACATTGTAGCAAATAAGGAACAGTCACTGATGTCTCAGTTTGTGCCTGAAAATCTGAGGTGAGTGTTTAACAATAACCAAAATAAATTTTACTTTTTAGGTATTTTTTTTTAGTAAATAATTTTGTTTACAGAAAAATAAATGATTCAAAAACACAGACCTCGTGTTTGTTAAAACCAACTAGACAGTGGATCATCAGGTGCCAAAGTAAGGAAATATTTGAAACGAAACTTAATATTGAAAATATATCTAGATTGTAAGTAAAACTTACACATATTTTATTTTTTATGAGTTTTAATAGCAAGTGTGATTAGGATTCTATTGAAATCTTGCCCAACTTTATTGCTACGATATTCCCTCATCAGAAATTTGAGCTATACGCTGAAGAATAAAAAATGCTGAGAAGGATTCCTTACACTACTAAAAGTGAAGTTAACGTGAAAATTAAAAATTTTTATATTAATAAAGAAAGTATAAACAAGAAATTTACTTTTCTTTTTATAGTTAATGTGTATTATGCGTAAATTTTACAGCATATTGGTTTTTTTTTATCCAATATTCCAATATGTAGTAATATTATATATGAAGACGGAAAATAGATAATTAACTCTTATCTATTTCGCCTGTCGTGGCGCAGAGGCTCATGCGTGCGACTGTAAACGCGACGGGTTGTGGTGGGTTCGATTTCTACTCCAGGAAATGTAAAAGTTTAGTATTTTCATTTTCTGGGTTTGGTAACAAGGCAAAGCGCGGTGTTGAGGTCCGCCACTCAACACGCAATGCCTCAATTTGGCGGAAACGGAGACTCTTAGCACTTTCAGGTTCGTTCTGTCTACCTTAGGATAGAATATATGCGGGATACAGCGTAAAGCTAAAAAAATCTGTGATGATAACTACCAGATGAATTTGAATGGTTTGTATAAATAGGAAGGCAATAAGCTATCTAGCAGAATGCTGAAGTTCTTCATGGATTCATTGATAATTCTGAAATAAGAGTTATCTTGAGGAATATTTGATATCGAACAAATCGTTTTTCGAATTAAGAAAGTAGGTATTATTTATAATTATTACTAATAATTATTTATTTTGCAGGCGATCTCCTAATTGGCGCTTGGCTTTGCAGTGAAGACGTGCGATACGCAAAAGTAAACAGCAGCTGTAATAATTATTTTTGCTAGTGTAAAATGTAACTTTATAATTTTCTAAATTTTAATATACATTTTTAATTTCACCTTCAATTTTTAAAATCACCGGGTTTTGTGGGGGGGCCGAGCTTGAAGAGCTCTGACCCTGACTTGGCCTCCTTGGGAGGAGGACCATCAACTTAGAACTGCAGTGTCACAAGGACGCCTCCTGTGAGGCCGAACCTCGGCTTGCGAACACTACTTGTAGTGGGGGACTTTGCTTTCACTTGGCCCGAGCTTAAGCCTACTGGGTAGGGCGTTTGATGCCCTGTTGGATTTTAGTGGCTTGATATTTTTACCTACTGACTGTATTTAACTACATTTTCCTAATCTTCTTCAATTTTGGCATAAGTCTAAGCGACTGAGGATTTTTCTTTTCGTAAATTTAATATACTTGATGAACCACTGCGGATCGAGATTTTTTGTTAACTGCCGTTACTTCACTTTAAATTGAGTACATCTTGTTTTATTAAGATACTATTTTTATTCCATATTAATACTAATATAAAATAATAAAATAATAAGTAATAGTAAATAAAGTCATATGTTTCTTACGAATAATTTGAACACTTTGCAAAATAATAATAAAAATGTATGGTTTTCATTGTGTCTTCTATATTAACTTTGATTTTGATTTAATTTCAAAGCGTCATAATATAAGAACCCAACTAAATCCTGATAAATTTCTAATGCTTTTAATTTCGTAGTTATAATTGATATTAACGTACGTGCCTGTGGCTAATGGGAAAAATATTCATGTGACAAAACAATAACCAGAATATAGGCCTTGCTGGCAACACTGGAGTAACTGTCAAAATAAATTGTCATAGATTCTGAAAAAGATTTTTGAAATTTGCGTTAGAAACGTGATGTTTTTGTATATTTATTAATTAAAAACAGATCAATGCTTTTATCATATTAAATTATACCTAATGAGAAAAGTATATTAGCCACTTAGAGTTATATTAAAAAAACTTTTTATATATATATTTAAAACACAAAGTATTATATAACTGTTAAAAATAAAAATTAATGATGTTAAGGTATAGATTTCTGCTAAGAAGTTTTATACATATAAAGAAGGCTTTTAATCCTCCACCAGTAGTAATATCACAAAAATACTCATTAAAAGCCGTAGTTCCCTATTCTCTCGGTTTCTCATTGCTTACATTAATTGGACTTGAAAAGAAATTAAGTGCAGAAGATGAATTAATTTTAAAAATCAAACATTGCGTACTATTTATTCAAAGAAATGAATATGATAAAGCAGAACAACTTCTACATGTTTCTTTGAGACAAGCACAGCAAATACACCATCAATCGGGCATTACCTATATCTATGATGCCATGGCTAATTTGGCTCTCGAGACAGGCCAGTATGAAAAAGCTAAACAATTATTTGTGGCCGTTACACAGAGGATTATGTCGGATGGAGCAGCTGAAGATGATATTCGTGTTATTCACATAAGCATTAAGTTAGCAAGGATAAGTCATATGTTAAAAGACTATACAACAGCCCAATTAGGTTATGATTGGTGTTTAGAAAAACTTAATAAAACTCTATCAACTAACCCATCAGAGCTCAATGTGAAGCTTTTAGCAATGGCTGAAGATTGGTATGGTCGTTTATTTGTAGATTGTGGTAAACATGAATTAGGTTTAACTTATATGCAAAATGCATATGAAAAAATGAAAACTTTATCAGATATTGAACAAGAGCATTTAATAATACAGCTAAATGATATGGGCACTGTGTGTGATACAACAGGCAAATACGATGACAGTATACAATATTTTACTAATGCTATTGATTTAGGTAAGAAAATACCAGACATGCCAGACTTAGGAGCTATATATGTTAATTTAGGAAGAGCATACATGAAGAAAAGTATGTTTGATATAGCAAGAAAAACTTGTGGATTTGGTTGGAGACTTGGTGTACTGGCAAAGAATGATGAAGTAAAGAAACAAGCAGAACTATGCATAAAAGAAATAAAAAACTTATCATAAATATATATTGTTTTATTTTTGTCACTGCAAATTATAGCTTATTATAAAATGATTTTATAAACATATCTATTTTTATGTACCCTGTGACATTTAATAAGATGATTGAAATAACTGGGGATAGTTAATAAAGAGAAGGTTTATTTTTATTTTGATCACTTAATAAAAAATTAGTAGTGAACTTAATAATAAATGCATTTAAAACAAAATTTGTTTTGTTATTTCAAATAACTAAAGTTTATTGGGCACTGTCTTTAGTGACACTGAAGGGTTCTGCGACAACTTCAACATGAGTATTAGTAATGACAACATCCTTTGTTGGGCGGTCATTGGCTCCAGTAGGTGTCTTCTCAATAGTACGGACTACATCCTGTAAAAAGTACAAATTGTTTATACCTACATCTTGTTTGCTTGTGATATAATGGAATTTTATTAACAATAAGTAACATTCACTTGTATTAATAGCAATTTATAACAAAAATTTATGTAAAAAAATACTTTAAATACAGATGTTAATTATCATATATTATTTTAAAGATATCAGTAAACTGCAATATACATTTTATATGATTGAATACTTAATATAATTATTGGAATATATTGTTATTATAATATATTTCAATTAAACAAGCTTTTGAATGTGTAAATATTTCAAATGATGCAATATACATACCATGCCTTCAAGTACTTTGCCAAAAACAACATGTCTTCCATCTAACCATGGTGTTTTAGTGGTGGTAATGAAAAATTGAGATCCATTAGTGTCTTTTCCTGCATTAGCCATAGATAACCAACCAGCACCATAATGGCTTAGTTTAAAGTTTTCATCTTCAAATCTGTCACCATAAATGCTACGACCTGCAAATTCATAAACTTGTAAAATCCTACAACACTTAATTGTTCAATGTAAATCGTAAAACTGTATTGTTGGTTTAATTGGCAAAATGAAATGTACAATAAAATTTTAAATTATATTTAATTGCCAATATTTTACATATGCTATGCAATAGTTCGTTTATTTCAACCCAAAGCCTTGTTAGAGAAATAACTCAGTTGGTAAAATATCAATGATGATAATAATAATATTAAAATATAATTACCACCAGTGCCATCTCCTTTGGTGAAGTCTCCACCTTGAATCATGAAATTCTCAATTACCCTATGGAATTTACTACCCTTAAAACCTTCACCTTCTGGTTTTTGAGCAAGTTGGTAGAAGTTATCAACTGTTTTTGGTACAGTTTTACCAAAAAGTCCAATAACTACTGTTCCAACCGGATTATTCCCAATGCTTATGTCAAATTTCACCTAAAATAAATATTTAAAGTTTAAAGCAAAAATAAAAAATACATATATATTGAAATAATACAAAATTCAAAATATATCTATATAAACAATAGTCAGTAAATTATAAAGTAAAGCAAAAGTTTTTAAGTATTAAGTAAGATAAAATGATGAATAATTAAAGGCACATCCCACGAACAAAGAATCTGCACATAAAATGGTCATCACGACCGCAAGGTCATCGACCTTGCCAAACTTTGAAGGAAGTTAAGCTTTTTAAAATTAATTAACTTGAAAATATTCATTTTTTTAATATGATAAGCTATTCATTAATACATATATATTATATCAAGGGCTTGTTATTTACCTTGTGGGTGACCTTAGGTCCCTTAGGAGCATCGGCAGACCAAGCCGTGGCAACAATAAAAAGAACGCCAAGTGCTGTCGCAAGGATACCCATACTTATAATCAATTTAGTTTTCTTTCTTGCAATTTTAAACAGAATTTTTTAAGAAATGGAAGAAGATAAATTATATTATAACGAAAAAGAGGACCGGCGCCGGTAAAACTTGACAAAAAAATGCCTCAACTTGCGATCCACTAAACAAGACACACGTCAGAGATGACTTTGAATATGAAAACTTGATTTCGTAGGGATGTCAATAGTCTTATGATATCGATATCGTAGAACTTTAAAAATACATTAAATTTAAAGTAAGTAAAAAAGATATTAAATCGAATTTCACATACATAAAATATACATAAATGTGTGTTGAAATTGTGTTATTATTTAATTCTTATCGTCAAAAATTAAAACTAACAAATTTAATGTAAAAAAATATGTAATGATAAAAGATTAGAAAAAAGATTAGGAAATAGGATTTATATTTTTGTAGTTGTTGAGTTATGGTGTTAGAAGGGCTTGCTAATGATGAACTGCTTGTTGTGTACTTCCATCCTACAACTAAGGTATTCATCAATCCTACAAATGCGCATTATCGTTAACGAAAATTCATTGTAACTGATAGTTAGTTATTCAAGGAAAAGTGGAAGGATAAGAGCCGTACAGTCACAAGATTTTCATCTTATTATAAAAGCCTTTATTAAATAATGTCCTAAGCATTTATTTTTAACTGTGCAAGTAGTGTCATAAAAAAGTTGGAAAAATTCATGTTAAACCATAACCTAATTAAAAGGCTATTCATGTTTGCGACCACTTTGAAGGTATGATACCACTCTTCTTCTTGAATATATGAAACCACTAGTATCATATATTCAAGAAGTATTGTTAAGTTCTTGTTTATAATTATAGAAAAGTTTTCATGTTCCACTGAAATAAAGCAATGGCAATTGTTTGTGTGTCAGCAAATTTAAGTTTCCTATTTTCAATTTAGCTTCTATTTTCTTCAAGAATAAATTATTTTAAGGAGATATTACATGAAGTTATTTCAGCAAATTCGGGTCACAGATTAGTATTAGTAGAAGTACATATATTTTTCACAGTCCATAGCTTATACAAAGACATTTGAACTACTAAAATAACATTTCGTTGTCTGTGACCATTGACCAATTTATAAGTAAAAACCAATTACCATCAAGAAACTGAAAAGCAACTGCGGAGGATAGAAGTCGTTTGTTGTTATAAATTGTTTAGTGTTGTAATTTTTAAATTGGATTAGAAAGTGAATCTATCAAAAGATCTAGAGAAAAATTGTGTTTTTATAATGCGAGGACAAAGCTGACGTTATGAGGGATCGACTAATTCGATTACATTAGCTAAGTTATGATTCCCTTCCACGAATCTTGAAATAATTTCGTAACTTTAAATGGCAAAAAATTAATGCATTGAAAAAATGGATGGAATAAATGGTTCCGATTTACCACCTGTTAAGGAAGAGACGTTTTGTAAATACGTCCTATACTATGAAATGAACAACTCAAGGTAACTTAAGCCACAGTTGCCCTTGTGTGTTAGGTACCTTATGTTTTTGTTATGATAATGCTATATTTTTTGCAGAGTTCGTATATGGGATTTGATTATATTGATACCTAACGCTCTATTCGTGCTGTTCTTAGTGGTTAGATTTAACAAGGCGCAATTAAAGTTACGAGCAACGAGTAGTCCAATATTTTTGACGTTTTACTCTCTCGTGTGGGGCAATGTGATCATCAGCTTGATACGATGTGCAGTCTCAATGACTTTAAATGCAGCAGTGCCAGTTGGTGGTCTTGTTGACAAAGTGTTATGGGTCACTGTAAGATTTTTTTTACTTGCCACAGAACTTAGTGTTGTGATATTTGGATTGGCTTTTGGTAAGTTATCCGAAAACGTATCATATTTTTGAATAATGTAATGAATTTCTGGTTTTTATTGATACTAGTTTTTTAGCTAGTTTACTACTTTTTATTTATAAACACGACAAAAAGGCTAAACAATATATTATTTTAGGTCATATGGACAGTCGTAGTAGTATCAGATATGTGCTGTTGGCAACATCACTTATTTCTCTTGCGTTTACTGTAACCCAGGGGACACTGGAGTTGATGATGCCCAATGACCTGTTCCATGTGGACAATGGAGAGTATTATTTGTTTGGACATGGAGGAATGTTGTTTTGGTTCACATCATCATTAGTATTTGCAGTTATATATTTTACAATATTATTATTACCGTGGATACCTCTAAGGGAATATTTGGCCTTACCAAGTAAGTTCTATTTATTTAATATTGTACAACATTTCATGTATAAAAAAATAAATATCTATGATTTTTATATTTTAAACTTATATCAGATACGATTTGCCAAATGATAAAAATGCAAATCTGTTATACAAGTATTGCTGAATTTAATAAGTGGACAACTTTCTATAGTTAAGCAATAATTTACACAAAAAATATCTAAGTTAAGGCCGAGAAGTAGATTTATTGTAATAATTCAATACATTAAAAAATTTAATCTAAAAAAATACTAACTAGCTGTTAGTTAATAATTCTCTAGTAATAGTTAACTATTTATCACAATTTTCATGTAAAAACCTTTTATAAGAGCAAGCAGATGACTCATATTCCACTAAATAATTGTTAAGACATAATAGGGACAAAAAATGTGCCACTTTACAGCAAGAAGTAGTTCAGTTAGAAGTAAATGCATTTCATGGCCTTAATTTTGCAGCACAATTTGTTCCACCTTTCTATTAACAAGTTTTGTTGTACAGTTCCTTTATATTTAAAAAAAAAACATTTATTTTAAATTTAGATTTTTCTCATAACACAATCAAATGTAAAACTTTCAATTTTAACTTTTTAAATATTTTTTTTTTTTTCTTGGCATCTAATTTATAGGTAAAATAAAAATTGTTTATATTGCAGTATTAGATATTAATCTAAGTATATATTAATACTGTCTCTTTATGGTATAGATGGAATACATTGATTGAATGTTGTGGTATGACTGACCGACCCCAAGAAATGGCTTCCTATTTCAACTAACTCTTACCTCATAATTTCCAAAAATAACCATAAATGTAATAGCTTATTACTGTGTTCACAATTAAACGAAAAACTATATATATATTATAATTTTATTACAGCATTAGTTATCTAAATGTTATTATAAAATATCTAATTAACATATTTTTATTATTCACTTAGCTATAATTATAAATGCTCATACAAATTAATATATTTGTAATATTCATAAAAACATTTTGTTATTACTTTCTTATATAAGCTTAAGCAGTAAGTCTTGCAAACTTGCCTGCTTACTGTTTATTAAGGTTACATAATCAGAGATATTGTACTGTTATGTTCCTCGTTCATATCCATATTCATAATCTTTTTATTAATGTTTTGACTTATATTATTTATTATCTGGTGTTGTTGATATATGTTTAATATCAGTTGGATTTTGCGTTTTGCCAATCGTCTCTAATTAGCTCACTGTTGATGTATTTAGTTAAAACCATATATTTGACGCTTGTCGTGGCGCAGAGGCACAAGCATGCGACTGTAAATGTGACAGGTTGTGGGTTCGATTCCCTCTCCAGGAAATGGATTTTTTTATTTCCTGGGTAACAAGACGAAGCGCGGCGTCGAGCAGCAGAGTAGTCGGAGAGAATTTAGTGGCAAGATACTCCATTCGCATCTTTCCGATTTATTTCAAGGCTTTGTTAAGTGGCGGATACAGCGTCGTGCTTTGTTTTACCAGAGCGGATGAAAAGAATTTAAATATAATCTTCCACCGAGTAAGAGTCGAACCCACAACCAATCGCTTTTTTAGTTAGACGCTGTTCCATTGCGCCACAATGACCTCAAATTAAGTATAATATAAATGAAGTAAGTGTCGGTAAACTAAAAACGTATCATAACATTTCCTCTGTTGAACCCGCAGCATATAACACTTCCAATATCTTAATAAAAAACATATAAATCGAAATGAAAAATTTTCAAAGATTTTTACGGTATGTTTTGTCTATAGCTTTAATTGAAAATTATACATATGAGGTACTGCAACAGTTGCTATGTGTAATGAATAATTTGTTAGCATTGAGAATCCCTATAAGAAAGGATTACAATCACCCTTCTAGAAGTCTCAAATTTTAAGTCCTAGACGGATTAAGAAACACTTTCTACAATAATACATATAAATTTATACGTATAAGTGTATATTTATATAATAGATGCCATTGTATATTGTCAAAATATTTAATTTTTTATCTTGTTTTCTCACATAGACCCATATTATAAATATTAATATTAAGCCCATCACTTTACACTTTTACTTCAACACGATTCAACTGGGCCTCAATGACGTCGCAATATATACAGGCGTTATAGGAAAATAAAAAATTGTAATAACTATAGGCATAATATTACGAAAAGCAAAGCTAATACACGAACTAAAAAAGCGAACTTTAGTACTTAAACAAAATAAATTTAAAAAGCATATCTATAGTTCCCAAGTAATTGTATAACGTAATAAAATAACATCCAGACTCATCCTTTTAAGAACTGAAAAAAAAACTGAAAATTACCTCTTCACAATAGATCTCTATCCCTTATTTCATTCCTTCCCATTGCCCAAGCTGTCTTAATAGATTACTCATTCCTTTTTGTTCCATCTATTTTTCTACTCAGAACATTTATTATGATTTACACCCACAAAAAATATGTACAATTTGATAAGGTCAGTACAATTTATGTTTAAAATCTATGTGTAGGAATATAATGGAATATATTTAGTTTAATAATTATTTTCGTTGATACAATATGTTTTTAAGGTTCTGTTTATTTATATTAATTGCTTTCTTGTGCTAATATTATTAGGCTGAGTAGACAAAATAGACCCTCTCTATTTACCGATTAATTTAGTGTTTACCTGTGCGGTTTTGAGTTACATCAGGACTCAACGCCGCGCTTTGCTCTATTGGGACAAATATATTTTTCCATGAGTTGGATTTGAACGCACTGTCATCGCTTACAGTTCCCTTAATCACTCTTAAAATTACGCCACACTAGCATTTATTATTTACTTAATTATATACTAAGACACGAAACGTGCGAATTTGGAAAGCGTAACATAAATATTTGTGGGTTCGTTCCCCACTCCAAGCAATTTTCATATTTAAAAATATGTTAAATGGGGAAAGGAAGCGTTGAAAGAAAACGGAGTGTCTTAACACTAGGTTCTCAAGTCTCCTCTGTCTACACTGCAATATGCGGGATACAGCGTGAAGCTAAAAACAATGTTCATACTTTGATCTGATTTGACACAGAACAGCGTTGAGTTACAGATCGTATCTAAATGATAGCGGAGTGTCTTCGCTCTGTGTTTTCTCCCTCTCTCTGTAATAAAAACAAGTGAAACAAAATATTTATGTAATAATATTGTTTTAGCAAAACTCTCGTTTTACTTGTACGTGTTGCTCCTCGCCCTGCTCGATACGACGCAGGCGGTCGGCGCGGGCCTGCTCACGTGGGGCTCAATGCCGTCCGGCCTGTGCATAGTCGATGTCACCACGTGGCTATACTTCTCATTGTACACGCCACTCGTTTATCACACGTTTTTGAGTGAATTTTTCAGGTAAGTAATAAAATAAGAAATTAATTGATGATGAAAGATTTTTGTTTTGTATTTTACGTGGATTGAGAGCCTATTGTCATAACTTGTCTATTTTAGGAAAACTACATTTTGGGTGGTGGAAATTAACGCATGAAAAAACTGCATGCATTAGACTCTGGGATCTATAATATTTAAAAATATAAATTTACTCCCAAAAATCGCGTAAATCGCTACAAATGAAATACGTTTTACGAC
Organism: Philaethria dido; assembly: GCA_033558755.1. Lineage (NCBI taxonomy): Eukaryota > Metazoa > Arthropoda > Insecta > Lepidoptera > Nymphalidae > Philaethria > Philaethria dido. Next base: position 27,794 of record JAKGSA010000430.1, on the reverse strand, counting down.
TGTGCCTCAATCGCGTTTTCTTCTGAATATCAAATAATATTCTATTTAAAATACAGGTTTTATAACTTTTTGCTTAGTTTTCTCATTACTTTTTCGCACAATGTTTTCTTTTTATTAATTGATAAAAATCCTTTTAATATTCATGCCAGAATATTGAAAAAAATTGGAATATTTTATGTACAAAGAGTATGAGGAAAACGGAATTCTTAAAACTTCTAATCATCGTTAGATAATAATGTTACAATGTTATATTTTTCCTTTCATACACGAACTTACAATGAGTCATTTAATCATTAGAGTTGAATTTATGAAGCTTATCGCTTAATTCTTTATATAAAAGTTTGTTTAATGATTTGGTTCTAAATTAAGTGGTTTCTAAAGGCGAGTGAAGAAACAAATAATATGACGATAACAAATATGCCGGCTTTGTTTTATACGATGTTAGGGATTTTGTACATTGATCGGCATTTTTAAGAAATATTTTATTTGTAGCTTATATCATACTGGCTTTCCGCCCGCGGCTTCGCCCGCGTAGAATTCGGTTATATCGCGCGACGTGTAAGAAGTAGCCTATAGTCGTTCCCAAGGTCCAGACTATTTGTCAAAAAAAAAATTATAAAAAATTAAAATATTTTTTTTATAAAACTTTTTTCGCGATAAAAACTATCCTATATCCTTTCCCAAGTTCCGTTCAACCTTCATACCGAATTTCATCAAAATCGGTTCAGTGGTTTAGTCGTGAAAGCGTAACAGACAGACAGACAGAGTTACTTTCGCATTTATAATATATAAGTAAGGATATTTGGTCATTATATTAATAACTTAACAATAGGTTCCCTCTGCCTACCCTGCTATATGCGGGATACAGCGTGGAGCTATGTATGTATGTAGCATACCAGATCCCCGGTAACAACTAACAATATATTTTTAGTGTAATAACTGGTAAGGTCATAGCATTTAGTACTCTACTTCGTGCCGCATACATTCAATTTATTAAGCGCTATTTGCTATATCAATGTAAATTAGATATGTAATGTCACACTTCATAATATGTTACACCTATTATATATATTTTTTCATCCCAAGCTTAAATAAAAGTTATAAGTAAATATAAAAGTTTATTATTATTTTCATTTCCTCGCTCTGGTAATATGGCAAAGCACGGCGTTGAGTTCCGCCACTCAGCACGCAATGCTTCAATTCGGCGGTAACTGGGGAACGGAAATGTTAAAAAATAACTCAGGTTCTCTGGGTCTGCCTACCATGCTTAATGAGATATAGCATATAGCTAAAAAAAAGGTGAGTCATAAAAAAAGTTAAATTGTATTCCTTCTGGAAGAAACCAGTCGTTAGTTATAAATAAAAGAGTTTATTTTGGTACAGTATATTGCTTGTGAAATAGAATTCATATATTATTATAATTTCCTGTATATATAAAGTTTTATTTGGTGGTAGGAGGTTCGTCCTCCGTCTGGCTCGCGACCACTATCATGTCAAAGATGAACCGCCAAATATCTTATGATGTGTTCCGGTTCGATGGCATGTAAGCCAGGTTTTCCCCTTTCCCACCCATCCTTTCCCCAAAATGTGGTGGTTCCGATAGCGGACTACTACATTATCCTCCCTTTCCATCTGTATCCTCTAGGTTGGCAACGCATCTAGTACATCTCTTGTGTTGTAGATGTTCATGGGCGAAGGTAACCACTTACCATCAGGCGGTCCTTCTGCTCGTTTGCCATCCGGTATCCATAAAAAAAAAAAAAACCGTTGTTTATCATTACCGTAATATTGACATGGGCTTTACGCTCAAATTTTGCACGTGTTTAAAATTTGTATTCGAATTATTATATATATTACTTACAGTTTTAAGCCATTATATCTAAAATAATAAATACATATTTTATTTTCAAAAACAGATTTAGCATCAAAAATTATGGCTGAGCTCTCCTTTTAAGTAATACACGTAACAAGATTTCTTTAACTTACAATCTTTCTACCATATTTATCAAACGTTTTTAAGTTCCGTCCGAATTTGTGAGAAAACACTCAAACATCGAGGTTATCGTTGTCGAAAAATATTATTATACACATATGACAGTCATAATTGGTCGTTTTGATAAAAACTAGATAATTTTGCATCATCTGCTAGGAATGTGTCCAGTAATCTCATTTCTTACTTATAATTTAGAATTTATTATATATATTTTCTTTAATGTGTGTATCATTTCATAGACTATGATAGACAAAATTGTTATATGTTTTACTATTGTGTGTATACATATAACCTTATACGCACACATATAACACAATATTAACGGGTTGTTTTATCAGTGTAAAACAACCCGTTGATATTGTGTTGTAATCCCGTAGTAAACCCGTTAATAATGCAGAGGGAATCGAGAACCTCGTGTTAGAACACTCCGTTCTCCTTTAACATTACCGTTACTTTACGCTGAATTGAGGCATTGCGTGCTTTGTGGCAGAACTCAACGTCGGGCTTTGTCTTGTTACCAGAGCTACTATAATAAAAAAAAATATAAATACTAAATATTACTAATATTTTCATTTCCTGCAGTGGGAATCGAACTCACAACCTGTCGCTTTTACAGTCGCACGTTTGTGTCTCTGCGCTAGGACTGGCCTTCGTTTTACTATTTATTTATTTATAATTTTTAAATAAATCTCTATTAAGGAAGGTAAACAAAATATTGTATATCTACACATAATATTAATTTGTTTGATTATTAAGAACTTAATACGTGAGTCCACATTTTCCATTGTATTTAATCATACTGTTTTGTTGTTTATTATACATATTATATAATAAGAGGTCGTCATGGCGCAGTGGGAGCGTAATGAGCTGTAAACTCAAGTGTTTGTGGGTTCGATTTTCACTCGGGGGAGTGATTACGTTTAAATTTATATAATTTGTCTGCTTTGATAGCCAAACATACAATGTCTCGAATTCCAGCGGAAACAAGAACGGAGTGTTTTAACACTGTTCAAAACCGTGAAACTGAAAAAATCTTTAAGTGCACGTTTTTTTTTTGCTTCACGCTGTATCCCGCACATAATACATGGCAGGGTAGGCAGAGGGAATCAGAGAAAGTAGTGTTAAGACACTCCGTTCTCTTTTAACATTTCCGTTCCCCACTATACGCCGAATTGACGCGTTGCAGGCATGGGAATGCCCTGTTGCCAAACCGAGGAGATGGAGTGGGAATCGAACTCACAACCTGTCGTTTTTATTCGCCTCTGCGCCACAACAGGCCTTAAGTGCACGTGTGTTAAAATATTTGTAACAATATTTTATATTCACGGCATGCGGCCTAGTTACTTTATTTCCTGAAATATGTAGTAATAGGGAAATAAAAAGTTATTACATAAACAAAACAAAACAACCTGCTCTGTCCAAGATAAGCGTTATGATAAAAGAAATGAAAATTACACTTTAATTCTGTGAAACTATTCTATATATATATTTTTTAGCTCCACAGTGTTAAGACACTCCGTTCTTTTAACATTTAAATTGTCGTGTTCGTTGAATTGGTGCATTGCGTTTTGAGTGGTAAAACTCAACGCCGCACTTTGCCTTATTACTAGAGCGAAAAAATGAAAATACATACATACATACTTCACGTTGTATCCCGCATATAGCAGGGTAGGCAGAGAAAACCTAGTGTTAAGACACTCCGTTCCCCATGAAAATATTAAATATTTTTTTAATAATTTTATTTCCTGGAGTACTGTACCGTCTAAATAATTTATTTACTTAATAGTTATTAGTTCTAAATATATGAAACTTACAATTATAAGCAATGGCTTAATAAAATGAATTATTAGTTTAAGATCTATGAAATCATAAAATGATAATTTATAAAGCTTTTTCACATAAGCTTGTATTAATGAGGCCATGGTCTCGCAGTGGGGGTATTGGTCATGGATTCGATCCCCACTTGATGTAATAATTATATTAAAAAGCGCGTAGTGTCTCGATTTTCGGTATTAAACGGAGAACAAAATATTTTGACACTAGGCTCACTCTGACTTCCCTGCTATGCGGTAAAAGGCGTGAATTTGCAGTTTGTTAACTGTTCATTGCGCCATTTTACTGACACCCATTGTCTTTGTATCAGCGGAAAGTGCTAAGTGCTCTTGATGCAGCGTATAAATGCAGTAGACTCGCAAAAAAGACAAATTAGTTTAAATCAGTGTCCCCGTTGACGCGTTAACACTTCTATGTGACTTTATATAAACATGGACGTCAAACCATGATAGTGTGTTAACATTTATTTTCGTAGGAGGTTAGGGGAAATAAAACTGTCATTCGGTTTTATAAATTAATTATATTTCACCGAAAAAAAAGAGTACTTGAAGAGACTGCTTTTCGACTCGTAAGTTCTAACACGTAAGAACACAGCATGAGCGGCGGCAACCATTTTACAGTAAAAGTCAAAAGACATACTAATTATAAAAGATTAGTTTTGTATAATAATCAATTGACAATCTATAAAATAACTTTATAATTTATCAAGTCAGTTGACCAACTATAAAATCAATTGATATTCCAACAATTTTATTATTTTAATGGATTATTTTAAAAAGATATTTAGCATTCAGCACTCCTTCGCTATATACTCGTAAACTAAAAGAGTGGCAAGTTGCATGATTTACGGCCCGCCCGCGCCTCGGTGCGGCCGGGGCCATCAGTTAGGGCTTATTAGGCTCTCTCAGATTAGTCTAATTACCACCGGTCGCGTCTTCATGTCGCGATCGGTTTGCTTAGAATAGGGATTCCCTCCCCCGCAAGCCGCAACTCTCGCAAGTCGAGGTCCTAGCCTTTGCGCCTGTCGGCGTCCTCTCAAGCAGCCAGTTAGTGCTTGCATTTCGCAGGGACTGAGCACCCTCTTCCCTCACCCCCCCGGTGTCGCTGTAAAGACCGCTAGGGTCAACGGCATATTTAACCATTCGAAAAAAAAAAACTTGCATGCTCTTCCGTCCGCGTAATTTTTGTAAAAAGGGCTACAAAGTTTTTGCTTCATTTAACAGCAAAGTATAATAATATACAAAAATAATATATGAATATATTTTATATTACAGTGTATCACAGCCAAGCATCATGTTCTCGTACAAGGCTCAAATGGACGAGCCGATGGACGATGATCAAGTGTCCCTGCCCCACCAGCAGAGCTTCAGCTCACTTAAAACTGACTCCGATTATATTTATCAAGTACGTTTTAGTTATATTGTAAATTATATTTAGAAATTAATCTGAACTCAGTTGGCAGACGTCAGATGTCGATGTCTGTATGTTGTCTTTTTGTCTGTGGCATCGTAGTTCTTAGCTAGTTCTGTAAATAATCAGTCCAGCAGTAGTATCAGTAGGAAAAAAGAGTATCAGTTGGAAAAAAGAGTATCAGTTGATTTTCGAAATAATTTAAAACATTTTAGTCAAATTGTATCATCAAATCAAAACCAAACCAAATATTGTTTCAGCAGAGCAATAGCGTATACGACAGTACACTGTTCGAAGCGGGAGGGACCACGCCCATGAACCCGGTATACAGCGCGTCCCTACAGAGCCCCGACTCCATAGCCTCAGGACAGTCAATAGACATCGGGACTACGGGATTCCCCCAAAACATGCTATCTACATAACAAAAATACAATATTATACATTAATTTCAACTTCCAAAGAAACATTATCATTTAAGGGTTAGTTTAAAGCTTTATAATTAAGTGTCAGTGATGTTTTTTTTTTATCAGCCCAGTGATCGGAGTCACATCCCATTCTGCTTTAAAACTTAGTTGTGTAATCGATCCATCCACTTTTTCATGTTAGGCTAAGAATTATGGCTATGTCTTTGACCCAAAAATATTATCTTTTTGTTAGTACTCTATTATTCAATTTAAAGCATACGCTATGACGTAAATGCAATAGTTATATTTTTTATTTTTATATGGCTCATTTTTTTTTGAACGAGATAATCGATTGATAATATTCGAATAAATTCTGACGTCATCAGTTATGTATACAGTGTAACAGTACGACAATAATTATTTTAAATTGTTTCTTAGGTAAAATTGTTAGCAATTTATAAATGATTTTTTCTAAAGTCAATGATAATGGGTATTATTAAATTGTACATTTGATTGATGGTTATAATGAACTGTCAATGTCATTTTTACTTCAAAAAAAAAACTAAATATTTTAATTTAAAAATTTAAAAAGTCGTCGGCAGCTATTATTCTGAATATAATTAAAAAATTGCGAATATGTATAGATTTAATTTTTTTTTTTTTGTTAACATGAAATCATAGTAAGAGTTGCAGGTAGTTGCTTAAGAGTGCTTTAAAATATATGATAATTCTGTTTCATTAATTTGTATATTACAAAGAAAAATGATCTCTTCTAGCAATAAAAATCACCAAGACACTTGATATTATGATATTAATGAAATTTTATATGTACATATTTAATTTGTATTTGTTTGTAATGTGAATATAACATTCTTAGAGGGCTTAAAAACTTAAAAAAAACGACAATTCTATTTTGTATAATTATTTCATTAATTTGAGAGATTGTTTATGTTATTTACATTCTAAAATTTAAACATATTTGAAGCCCTTTTTATATTTTTTTTCTTTGTACACATTTTTTTTTTATTTTTACTTCATATTAATTTGTATAACAAACAGTATTTATCAAGGCATATATTTATATAAGATTCAGTATAAACTGAATTAAAAAAAAATTATATGTCACCAAATTCAATTGTGTAAAAACAGACATTAATGTTGGGGCCACCGATTTTAAAATCGATATCAAAATATATATCGATTCCTTAAAGCTTTAAAGTTTATTGCAGTAAACATCATTAAATGTGATAAATAATTAATATAAACACAAAGAAAAGTAAATTTATACTGAATCATATATATAGATTATTGTTTCCATATTCATATAAGTATTAACGTCACCATCATTTTGCGATACAATAAAGATCAATAACTTGATACAAACAAAATATATTATATTTTAATCTCATATTTGACAATCAATTTGTTTTTATCGTACTGTGATGGTTTATTTATTTTTATTTTGTTGTTATTTTTTTTAATTTTTATGTAAGTGATAGTGGACGTAAGTAATAACGTGTACAGCCAAGCTGAATTTAAAGTGTAGGTTACCTGTATATTGATGGTGAAATGCCAATATCTTCTAACTGACATTTTTAAAATTAACTTTTTGATTTTTATTCTTTTAAATGCACTGTTAGTATGTTTTAGTGAAATCTCCTTAGTGTATTTTTAATTGCAACGACATTGAAATAAAAATGTGGAAATATCTCTCAACTAACCAACACCTAAACGTGTCATTTAACCCTTTATTAGGCGCATCAAGATAATCACACAATAGGTGGCATGGGGTCACAGCGACACTTAGGTAGTAGCGTCATATCCATCCAAGTTGATGTTCTGGACATGGCTAATTTGGGTAGTTCCCGGACAGTTAGGAAGCTAGAATGCTTGCGAGGTCGCTCAAAGCACTCCAAGATATTTTTTTTTAATTTAAAATAGACTTGACCCCATGCGACTAATTAAGGGTTAAAACGATAGAAATAAAAAAGTTTGTTTGTTAAATATGTCAGGAGGTATTGGCACTTCATCGTTGATATATCGTTCTAACAGCAATATAATATTGTTTTTGTATATAATTTGTGTAGTTAACCAACACACATACATATGTCCTTTTTTTCGGGTGTAGTTTAGAAATTATTAAAGTAAGTAATTTTGTCAGAAAATAGTAAATATTGCGTTATATTACTAGTCTTAGTTATTATGTTAATATATTGTGGATCTAGTTTTTAATTATATGCTTATAATATATTGAATAACGAACATATGATTTACAACTTTATCGAGTGATATATTTTCGCAATCAAAAACGTCAATTTTAACCTGTAGTTATAAAATGCAGTAATTGGATGATTGTCAATTTTTCCTTTATAAAATGTGATAGTGAACATGTGGGATGTATGTACTATGTACCCGGTACCCATGTTAAACTTATTATTTAAGTGATATTTTGGTTGATGTCATATATTTTTTTGTTATTTTCTAACTTAGGAAACTATTAAAGTAACAATTTTATTGGTTTTTTTTTCATTTCAATGCTTTATATTTATAGTACAGTACCCATCGCGGCACAGAGGATAGCGCTTGACTGTAAATGCTGTAGTGTGAAGTTGCTTTTTTTAATATAATTTACATAAATTCATATCTTATCGAGTTATACGCATAAATTGGAAAGGTATTTTTTTTTTACATGGTCATGCATAAAAAAATATAACCTAACCTTATAATATTTATAAAATAGTAAATAACTGCAATCAAGCTTTTAAGGAAATAAGCAATTTTCCTATTGCATATTAGTTATTGTATTCAACATATAATTGTGACTACATACATACATTTCGGTTACAATAAGGAAACAATAGAATAGTTATTTTCCTTTTCAGCTTTATAAATAAATGACAGATATGTACAAATATATGAACAGCTTATTAGTTATAATAATAATATTCTTTGTTGAACATAAAATAAATATTACAAAGAAAATAGATAAAAAAAAGGATATAGAAGAGGCGACCTCATTGCTAAAACAGCGATCTCTGTCAGGCAACCTTAAGGCAGAGAAAGTAATGAGTACCTACTTATTAATTATTGACATCAAATCTTGTTTTTTTTTTAGCTTCACGCTCTATCCCGCATATAGCTGGGTAGGCAGAGGGAACCTGAGAACCTAGTGTTAAGACCCTCCGTTCCCCACTTTCCGCCGAATCGAGGCATTGCGTGCTGAGTGGCGGAACTCAACGCAAATCTTAGTTCAGAATATGAAATACTTTATATACCATAATATTTAAGTAATCATAAAATGAAATAATCAGTATTTAAAAAAAAAAGTGCTTATACAAAAATCAATACAAGTATTTTAAATTCTCAGCTTTTTGAATATTTATTTCGACAGCTATCAGACGTATGGTTCAGCTAATAGCCATATTTTAATCATGTTATCATCTTTTGATTCAACTTAGCTTGGATCGACAAATTCGAACAATACCTTTTATCGTAACTTGTATATATTAAATAAATATAGTCACGACTTTATGAGCAATAAAATCATGGAAGTATTTTGTATAATCATTAATAGATTTCACAGTGCAAGGTGCAAGGTTATTTTTAACACTTAAAAATAGCAATTTTCATAAGGATGTTCTTTAAATATATTATCAATACTCATTTTAATAGGTCATAGTTTGATTCTCACTCCAGGAAATATAAAGTTTAGTATTTTCATTTTCCTGGGTTTGGAAACAAGGCAACGCGCGGTGTTGAGTTCTGCCACTCAGCACGCAATGCCTCGTTTCGTCGGAAAGTGAGCAACTGAGCGTCTTTACACTAGGTGCTCAGGTTTTCTCTGCCTACCCTGCTATATGCGGGATAAAGCGTGAAGCTAAAAAAAAAATAATCTCTGTCAAAAGATTTTTTATAAGAATGCACTACCAAAGATTATTTTTAAAAACATTTTTTGGCAAGTACTATTTATAAAATATTTTGAATGTATTATTTGCCCAAATATACGTTTTATAGAAAATGTATTTCTTATCCTATGTGAATAGCACTTCGAAACTATTAAAAATGATTTTAAGGCTATCTTTTCTCTGTTTATCATTATTATTTAGAATCATTGCCAGTTGGGTGGTGCTGTTCATCACTTTCTGGCTGCCTTACCGAATGGAATGAATAGGTATAATTTAAATACAATCATTTCCCTAAGCTAGAGTCGAACCTTCGACCAATCGTATTTACTGTCAGAAGTCTCTCGTTCAAAGTATACTAAGCCCTTATAAGCTGTGAAGCACACGTCCATTTTAACCGTTATATATCGAGCGAGCGCTAGATTAGAGAGAACTCTATGTGGTTTATGACGTACTGGTAGATTATTACAACTTTTCAATTAATTTAAGAAGGAAGCCATCGTGCTGCAGTGGGAGATTTTTTTTAGCTTCACGCTGTATCCCGCATATAGCAGGGTAGGCAAAGAGGCATTGCGTGTTGAGTGGCGGAACTCAACGCCGCGCTTCACCTTGTTACCAAACCCAGGAAATAAAATTACTAAACTTTTACATTTCCTGGAGTGGGAATCGAATCCACAACCTGTCGCGTTTAAAGTCGTATGCTTGTGACTCTGCGCCACGACAGGCGTGATACGATTGGTTGTGGGTTATATCTGTAATCGTAATGATTATATTTATATTATTTTCTTTTATTCGCTCTATTAAGCTAAAGGGCGGCGTTCTGTTCCGCCTCTTAATATGCAACGACTTGAATTTGAACGGAAAGCGGTGAAAGGAGTGACTTAACACTAGCGTCTCTCTGACTATATATGATA
>JAKGSA010000430.1:0-13902 GCA_033558755.1 Philaethria dido | reverse complement strand
TATAGTCATATTACTCTGGTTGATTTTATATTTACCATTACAAAGAAATAGATATTTTTCTTTTTTTAGTCTAGTTTAAATATATGAAGTCTTAAAAAGTCATGCAATTAATAATTATTTAATTCTAAAATATTTGAGTACCATAAATAAAACAAATACTAATATCCAATATTTATTGTAAACTATTAATTTAATTCCTCTTGTATGAATGGATGTTTTAAACAGTCAGTTGCTGATATTCTTTGGCTTGGGTCCAATATTAACATTTTGTCTAATAAATCTTTTAATTGTGATATCTTTTTTTCTTCATTACTTGTAGGATTTTTACAACTCTTTTTCAGTTCTTTATATAAATCTCTAATAATTGTGATATTATAAATTTCTTCAACTTTTTCTTTTCCAGTAAATTCATCTTTTTTGTGAAGAAGAAAGTTATTATTATAGTTGAAGTGTTGGTCCTTAAATTTTCCCTTTCTTAATATCCTGCTTGGTATTTTGCCTTTTAAATCCATGAAATATTTTAGCATTTTGTTATTTGAATTGCCTGTAAAAAGTATTTTTCCTGTAGCCATCTCAAATATTGTACATGCAGTAGACCAAACATCAACACTATGCTTAAAAGGGACTCCGAGTATAATTTCAGGTGCTCTATAAAACCTTGATACTAAGTATGGTGTAGGTTCATTGTCATTTGTTTTGGCAGCTGAGCCAAAGTCACAAAGTTTGAGAATATTCTTTTTTTCATTTACTAAAATATTGTCGGGTTTAATATCTGCATGTATAACACTAATCTTCTTCAACAGACGCAATGCCAGAAGCAACTGTCTACTGTAACTCATCAATGCTTTAATATTAATGCCATGGTTTTTGCCATATTTTTTGAGAATACTACGTAGATCCATGTGAAGAGGTTCAAGAACCAAGCACAGATGTCCTTTGTGCATAAAATGTGACAAAAACTGCACACAGTGATATTTATTTTCAGGATCAGCATCAATAATTTCTTTTAAAATGACCATTTCTTTTAAACCAGTTTTGTACATTAAATCATTATTTCTTATAATTTTTATTGCAACCTCTTTATTACTTTTAGCGTCTTGGGCTTTTACAACATTAGCAAACACTCCTTGTCCTAGTAGGGCTTTGATTGTGTACTGATTACTATTAATGACATCACCTACTTTTATGTTATAATAACCATCAGCATCATCCCAATTGTCTCTTAATTGTGCGGTTTCTATGCTATTATCTTGTGTAACATTGTCAGAACTTTTCCGTGGAGCAAAATCTTCTTCAGAAAACATATCAGTGGTATCTTTTGCAGATTTCATTTTGTTAATTGAGGACTTTTTACTGTCTTCACTAATATTATGAATTTTTAAAAGATTGGATGTCACATTTTCATGATTTAAATCTCTCTTGGTTTCTGTTGTATGTAATTGTTCTAACAGCTTTTTTCTTTGTTCACGTCTTTGCTCTATAATATGTTCTTCATCCTCGGAGTCTATTTGAGCAAGATCCTGTGCATATTCAGGTGAAAGTTCTTTTTGTTTATTTTTACTATATAGAGATTTTTTACTTCTAATTATATCTGTATCATATGTTTCATTAGAAAATTCATCCCAATATTTGCGTTTCCTAGAATTTTCTTTAATTTTGTTTTCTGTTTTACTTTTGAATTTTTCTATATTTTTGAGCTCCTGTTTTATAGTTTCTCTTTGTTTCATTAACTCCTCTATACTAGTTTTCAGTGGAAGGGGTGGTGTTTGACTTTCTTTTAAACAATATTTAGTATCTTCATTTCTTCTTTTTCTGTTACTTGGCTTGGAATCTTTTAAAGTATATTTTGAATTCCTTACATTTTTTTCAGCCATTTTATGTTAGTCACTTTAGACAGCACAATATCTTTAAATTTTTACTTTCTGCACCTGTAAAAAGTAACATTTGTTTTTGGATTTAATAAATGTTCAATAAAAATAAACTAATGATGATAACCAAATTAATATTTTTGGTAAAAATGTGATATATAAGCATAGCATGTCATATGTATGATAGCTTGTTTTGTTTAACTTGTCAAATTTTTGAAAAATGTCATATCATACATTTGACATAACTTGGCAGGCAAATGGAGTACTATGTACTATTATTATCATTGATTACATTTCCACCCTGCATTTTGTCATCAGCCAACATTACTCAGTTTATCTTTTCATGTTGTTTTTGATGAAAATTCTTATTTCATGTCCTCCATATAATTAGTCCTTCTAGTCACTTTACTTTTCCATCCATGGTTATCTATATTGAAAATCAATTGATAATTAATATTATAAAAGTTATACATCAAAATATCTAAAATCTATTCAGGAAGAGAATGAATATGCGCGTATAATTTGTAAAAACTATTATTATTATGTAAGGTTTAATTACAATAGTACACACGGCATGAATTTTCACCAATTTAAAGTCAAAATTAGTAGCTTTACTTATGAATATACTATAATGACTTTAAAGGGCGAATTATAAAATTCATGTTGTGAGCACTCGGTAATCCTGTTTCCCCAATGATGAACTTTGGAATAGCAATATTTCTTTGAATATTCTTTTAGAAAACACCGACACAAAATTTAAAACAATCTTACTAAAAAAGATACTAAGTTTCAAAATTGTATAACGAGTCATTTAATTGCACTAAATATAACATCAACACATTATTTAGAGTTTCGATATTATCTTTATGAAATGACTGATGGTTATGTAATAGATACCGTACAATTTAACATTTATTTTTTCACCATAAAATGAATTTCGTAATTATTAAAATTTTATGCTTATCACATATGTGTAACTTTTCTCTCGGACTACTTTTGTTACATTGACAGGTTCATTGCCAAATTTTGCAGATTATTAAAATATGCACAGGTTATATAGAAATGTCAATATGGAAGAATAAATTTACGTAGCTCATCAATTACCAGACGTTTCGGTAAATCGTTGTGTTTGGTAAAGCAAAGTAAAAAATGGTTTAAGCTATTGCTTGAACTGTAGTTACTGTATCGATTAAATCAAAGCGATTATCTTTGATAAGCAGTACTAGTAATTTCTTGTTTATGGTATGTTTAAGCTATATACATAGTCCGAGCCAAATTTTAAATCTATCGTATAACCTTAAAAATTCCATTGCCAATATAAATGTGCGAAAAATATTAAAATACACCAAATATGTCGTTTTTACATAATTCCCTATTTAAACTATCGACTAACTACTGTCTGCGTTATGTAGTTCCTTACAGAAGCATTCATGTAACTCAAGGTACAATTATATTTGTTGAAAAACATACTTGATGGCTATGTTTATATTTTAATTCTGAAAATAATTATTTATATATTTTTTTCTAGTTCAACACTTGTATTCCATATCTGCATTAGGAATTGATGGATACTTACAAGCAAGGAAAAGAGTCCGTGAACAGTTTTCAAATTTCTCTGATAAATTTAAAGCTAAAATGGTGGAATTCACTTCAGATTCTAAAAATATGATTTTTACTGAAGATCTTAAAAATATGATCCATATAGCTGAACCCACTGATATAGATTTGGTCACAAAAATGATAAAAAAGTATGTTCTTAAATCACTTAATACATTTTATACATATTATTGATAAAACATGTTATATATCTAAAAGACTAACTTTGAAATCGGTTATTTTTTAGGTTTAATACCCAAAAGACAGAATTTCGATTTGGTTCTTTTGTATTTGGACCAATAGTAATGAGGATGTTCCATTTTTTGGATGCTCCTAATGAGGCAATCAAAGTAAGTTCTAAACATTTTAGAAAACTTAAATAATCACCTGTGGAGATAAGGATAAATCACCTGTGGTGATAAGGAGATCACCTGTAGTGTTAAGGCTGCCTTTACACCAAAATTTTACTTACTTCTTTTGTTTTTCTTTTTGTTTTTGTAATAATTGTTGTTTGTGTAATAAAGAATTAAATTATAATAATAATAATTGTAGTATCGAAACTTATTATGTGACATGATATGTAAAGTATAAATTAACATATGTTCTCTTTCTAGTGTTTTGAAGATCCAGTGAATGATGATTTTTTTTCTCAATTAGTATCCTATCAAATACTTCTGGATCTCTTATACAACAATGAAATGTATGATGAAATGTACAAAGTATTTGAGAAAATCCAAGAGAAACAGTTGAATATGACAAAATTCCCTAAATATCCAGTAGTTTTGATACTAGGAGCATGTTATAAACAGGTAATTGCTAGTATTAAATACTGTAAAATGGATTTCTTTAATTGTAAATGGATTATTCATTGTTGGTTTTCATCACTCCACATGCATTGTTATGAATTAGGGTGGAAAGAGGAGAATTAAGCGTCCTTACACTTTCTGACTACTGTGCTATGTGGGATAAAGTGTGAAGCTGTAAGATTATTTATATTCATACATGAATTTGTCCTGTATGATGTTTTAACATTAATCAATTTTGCTAAAAAACTGAGTCATATTTTGAATAGCATATATTTTTAAACTTAATATATTTTATCTGTATGTATATGTTTTCTATTCCAGAACACCCCCAAGAGCTTAGAGTATGCTACAAAGTTATGGTCAGAAATGCTTGAAGTTGGTACTGTACCGTTAAGGAGGTCGGCCTCATTTATGGCAGGTAAGAATCACATAAGTTCAAATAATTATAATTACTAACTATAGCTACCTTGTGATAAATATTTTAGATATTTTTTTTTCCTAATCTTACATGACATTTTATATGACATGATTAAAAATTATTAAAAGTGACCATGTAAGATGATTTCTTGTTCTTTTTTTGTGTAGTAAGTTCTTGTTTTAATATTTACAGCCCTGGCATTAAACCAAGGAGCTCCACACCTGGCGCTGGAGTCCCTGGCTTTACAAAAACCTCATTATATTACAGTTAGGAATTTAAGAGTGAGTGTATCATAAACTATGAGATATGTAAAACACATAATGCCTTAGCAATGTGTGAATGACTATATGAAAATATATTTCAAAAATATTTTAATATATGCATATTTTATAAATTTAGTATATTTCTAATTCATTATGACAAAAATATAGATGTCTGTACTACTTTTCTATATAAACTAATTATTTCAAATTTCATATTCTTCCCCATATTTAATTTATTCTTCAAAAAATATTCTTTAAACATTATTTATAACTATATTTTTGTTTCAGGCAGTAGCATTAGCTGAATTAGGGCGATTAGAAGAATCCTTATCAGTATTACGAGGTGTTTTAAATATTGATAGGCCAGATCAAAAGGACAAA
This sequence comes from Philaethria dido, assembly GCA_033558755.1. NCBI lineage: Eukaryota > Metazoa > Arthropoda > Insecta > Lepidoptera > Nymphalidae > Philaethria > Philaethria dido. Next base: position 8,570 of record JAKGSA010000430.1, on the reverse strand, counting down.
CACACATTCTTTGAAGAAACAGTATGTATTTATTTTATTGTTCACAAATCATTCTTTCTTCTATTTTTCGTCCTTTTAATAGCATTTAAGGTGTAAATGGTATAGATATGTCCTTGTCTAAATTAATTTTAAATGAAAGTACATTTTACAGTTGCTTGTAGTTTCAGGTAGACCCTCGGCTCACTGCACTGTACTATACTGCTGTTAAATGCTTAAAACACGGTTTTATAAATATATATCTAAGAATATCATAATATAAGACATATATATGTAACTAATATAGTTTCATTTAAAATGTGTTAAAGGTTTCACACCTATTGATAAATGTATCAGTCAAAATTTGGAAGAAATTGACCATTTCTTGCTCAATATTTGTATGCATGTCTGACTATAAAATATTTTCAAAGCAGGCAACTGATGACCTGGATATCAAAATATTTTTTAATATTTTTTGTTTTTTATTTAATTTCTTTTTTTAAAATGATTTGTGTAAAGTAAATTTAATAATTAATGGAAAAAAATTTTTAGGTCACAAAAGTGCGACAAGCTGTGGAGAAATCAAATAACAAGGACACATTAAAAGAATTTGAAGATATTGAAAAAGCTTTTAAAGATCGGGGAATCATTGATAAACAGGTTGGTATTACAGCTTCTTTCATTAAAAATTTTCTTTAGGAATATTATTTATTATGATTTCTTCTTTTCTTAGTTACTAAAATTAACGAAGGAGCTGTGTGTATAAGCATGTATGTGTCACACTTACTCATGTAGAGAAGAAATGTAGAAAGAATATTTCGCACCTTTAGAATTATAGTGACCTATTTAAAAGGTATAATTTTTTGGGAAATGTCAATTTAGATTTGTGCATTTAAGTTTTTTGAAAAGATATATTTATTTGTTTTAATTATATTTTTTTAATTATATTTGTCTTAAGTCGTTTGGGGGCAATAAATCAAAATCGCGATTTTTTTGATTAGGTAATTCTTAAATATTTTATACGTCAACAAGCCTACAAACAACATTTTGTAAATAATTGCATGCTTAGAATGCAATTAGATAGAAACATCTAAATTATAAATAATAGAAAAATCAATGCACAATAGCACAATAGCCATATATTATTATAATGAAATACTAATTAATGAATGATTTTTTTAGACCCTGGATCAGTTAATCACATCTGATATATCAATAAGGACTGACAAAACAAACTTTCCAAGAGGTATGCCGCGAACACAAGGAAATCGCCAGAAGAGAATGAATTATAGTTAAAATTAAATTTTATGCCAAATGTATATAAATATATACATAAATTATTATTTTACAAATTATGAAAGAACCGATTCAATCAAAGATCAAATTTCGTCTATATCTAAAAAATATATTATCTTCTTTTTTTTTATGTATTTTGAAATTATAGAAATAAAAGAACAGTAGAAATAAAATGCCATTTATATATTTATTTTCATCTTGACATTCTTTTTTGTAATAAATTGTATAAATTCCATTGTATTATATATTATATATATATTGTATTTTTTTTAAATATTGGTATATTTGGCATAATTCAAACCAAACATTTGTGAATGAATGTGTATGTAATGTAGAGATGACTGGTTGACATTAATTGTTTAATAAAATATAGGAACTGTTACTTGTGTTTTTATCTATATTAAGAAATTATTATTATTATTTTGATCTGTCATTTGAATTAGTAATTCCTTCGATTAGAGACTGAATGTACAACCAATGGCGTTTACAATAAGACAAAGTGTCTCCAAACGAAATTGAAAAAAAAAAAAAAAAATTAAATATTGTAGTTTTAACTTCTGATAGAAATAGCAAGATAGGTTGAGGAAATCTATATAAAGTTTAAAAACGTTGAGGTTCGTCTTACCAGATCAGCGAAAAAAATATTTATTTATAATCGTTTCCCTGACAGAGGATTGAATCCACAACCATCCTAGACACGACAATTTGCCCCATTGTGCTATAGCGCAGTGATTATTATATAGGAAAGAAATTTCCAACCTTGAAATAATGGAACCCGTAATGCCTTTCACTTAAAGAACCCTCATAACAAATGATTTCTAAATTCAAAATCAAAATTTATTCATTGCAAATAAATTAAAATATTTTATCAATAGTTGTTTTGTATTTTGGCATAGCATCTACTGAGCTATTGAACACTCGACCCGAATTTTTGTTTTAGTTAATTAGTAAGTCGAAAAATTAACTGGTATCATTTTAACAGCTAAAAACAAATAATTTCAGGAAAGGTTGGTTTCCCTTAAATTCCATGGAATCCACTTTAGGGACTGAAAACGTTATATTTGATAGCGACTGTATTTTAAGGAATTTGTCGTATAATAGAGGAAAAAAAAATCATATTACTTCTTTCGTCATTAATATTATTAACTTTTTTGTTTTTTAAACGATATTTTTTCTGCGTAACGTGTGGCATTCCATTTGTGTAGCTGTTTTAGGACACACCGATTAGGTGTTACACCATTAAAAGAATAACAAAAAAATATAATTTTAATAAAAAAAGAATATCCGGCTTCAAATCAAGCGCATTAAAAAGTCACCTAATAAATATGCGGTAACATACCTAAAAATTATAGTAAAGAATACAGAAGAGAAGTAAAGAGAGAAAAAGAAGAGAGGAGAGAAAGAGAAGAAAGGTAACTAGTCGAAAAGTCTAGGTTGACAATAAAATAAAATATATAAGCATTACTACAGGTAGCACAGGTGTAGGTGTAAAATAAAAATAGATAAAGCGCGATGATATTTCACTGTAATAAAATTTCACTTTTTCTCATATACTTGTGGGGTGCACAACAAAACTAAGCGCGCAACGCGGCAACGTGTGTCAGCTCACCGAGGAACAATGATGGCCGTCCCTGGTTGGCCGTGATAAGGTCCACGCTGATTGGCGTAGAGTTAGAAAAGGTCAACGCTGATTGGCGTAGATTTAGTGTGAATAAGGTCAACGCTGATTGGAGTACATTTAGTATGTGAATAATAAAAGATGATTGTGATTGGTTCCTCTAAAATTATAAATACCGTGCATACCTGGAAATAAAAGGTGTGCTTACCCGACCGTCGACTTTAATTGATCTCCTCGAACACGCACATGCATAACATACTTATTTGAGAAAAAGATAAATTTTAAGATTTTTTAGGTTTTACAATTGGCGTAAAATTCATTAAAAGCACATTTTATTTTACTTGTTGATTACAAACTACAAACTTTTTTTGTTACTATAAATTGATGCAAATTGATATTTGAATTTGAAATCTTCAATACGTAACAAGTACATAGTTAAACTTAAACTTCCCTCAGATTACCTAAATAACTCGAATATTTGTAACACTTACTGTGCCATTAAAATAAATAGGATGAAATAATCGTGGCGCAACCGTGCGACTGTAAACGCGACTGGTTGTGGGTTCGATTCCCACTCCAGGAAATATAATTTTTAGTATTTTCATTTCTTAAGTTTGGTAACAAGGCAAAGCGCGGCGTTGAGTTCCGCCACTCAACACGCAATGCTCAATTCGGCGGAAAGAGGGGAACGGAATTGTTGAAAGAGAATGGAGTGTCTTGACACTAGGTTCTTTGGTTCCGTCTGTCTACCCCGCTACATGCGGGATACAGCGTGAATTTAAAAAAAAAAAATAAGTAATATTTCAGACTTATAATATATAATTAGAATTTATAACTCAGAAATCACTCGTGCATGGCATGGCATGCTGGATAACGCTACATATCGGATACAACATATATTTTTTAATTTCCTTATAAAATTGTAAATACATATAATAATCCTCCAATTACAATTCGTATTCACGAATAAAATACCTTCAACTGGGTTTCAGTCTTTTGTTTTTTTTTTTAACTTTAATATATTTTTAATTCTTGTCAACGAGTAATACTTTAAAATTACTTAGTAAAATGAAAAATATTATTATTTATATTTGGAATACCAATTTAGAAGTCCTAAGCACGTAAATTGATTTAACTTTTAAAATGTTATTTCATTGTGGCCCCAGTACGTTTGCGTAACAAGCACACCAAACATCTGAATGTGAGAACAATAGCGCGAGGGCGTTGATTATTCTATTAAAACTTAGGCAGAACTCATTGACAACTTAAAACAAAGTTGAACTGAAACGCGTGAATGTGCGTCGTGTAGTACCTACTTATTCATTATATCCATTATATACCTATACATATGCTAAGTAAATTGTTTAGTTTCCAGATATTTTTAACTGCTAAGTGGTATTTATTTTACTTATTTTGTATTCGATAGGCAAATGATACAGTAAGCTTTTAACCTATAATGATGTTTAAAGAGTATTAAACGTAGCGTTAATTGATTTGTATACGACTGCTAGTGAGGGTAGTAAGCGAAAATTCTTCTCGGAATACGGTACGGAGATAAAAATATTATATTGTTCAGTTTTGTCAATTAAGTATACCTATTTACATTGTGTGACTTTATGATTTACGATATTTTATTACTCAGACTCTTAGAGTAATGAAATCAAACCATCTTTAGGTATATAATAGAGGGATTGACGTTTATAAATGCTTTTAACGAGACCTTGAAATGTAAATTCGACTATAAGACTTAATTACCACGCCGTCGCTTCACTCCATTACTCCATTCGACAACGGAAATTGGTAGTACCGGGACGTTTTCCATTTTGTTTGCGTTAAAATTACGCAATTGCCTGAGTCTGGCCGAGATATGAGTTTGCCTCTGTTTTACCAGCAGATAATGATTACTGATATATTGAATGGGTAATTGTACACAGTATGAACAGATCAACCTGAGGGCTGAAAGTGTACACAAATATTAGATGCAAATAATTTTCTTAGAGAATGAGAATAAAGATGAGCATGTCGAAACTTTATTTAGAGCAGAGCGTAGCAGCACTGCAGAAAACTCTAGTTAGACCGAAATACATTTTCTGCAGTTAACATACTTTATATTTTATTCAGCAATATTATTTGAATTTATTTTGAAAAACATATAGTCAGGAAACAATAGTTACCTCACCAGTCACATCTACTTTAGGATAATATTAGCACAGACGTTAATACTACAGCGAGTACAGAAGCTGTCACCCACCTCAATTTCAGAACTTTGTCCATTACCCACACATAACCCCATACTATAATCCATATTTGTATTACCCTAGTTTCAGTAAAAGCATTCGGGAAATCCTCCCTATACTTTTCAGCAACCTTACAAGCCTTTCAGTTTCAATGTTCACTTAGTAGGACCAATTGTGCACTTGTGTTCTGTGGCATCTGACGAGTAATTGAAGAATTTTACTTAAATTGATATTCAAGTAATTAGTACTTTAGTCTTGCTATAAGAGTGTCTACTGCAAGTTTTGGCATACATTAATGTCCTTATAAATAGAGGCTGATTTCTTTGGTTCTTTAGTTTCGTATCTTTTCAATATTTTAACGGTAACATTAAAATAATACGAAAAAAGAGCAAATGAAAATAAACCATTCAAGTCTTGAAAATATGAATTTTTTGATAATATTGTCTGAGATAATAAAAAACTGATTGTAGTACAGAACACGTTACATAAATAAATATAGTATTAGAAATACAGCCAAGTGCATCTGATATCAGAACGGAGTCGAGTCACTTCAATGATATATATAGGTGTTGCCTGAATTCACTGGAGACACCTGTAGATATACACATCGGGGAGGATCATAAGTTTCACTTTCGTACCTTTAATAAAAAAATTCAAGAACTATGATATGCTGTGGGAACAATACTTTATGAATAAGAAATGCTAGTCGCAGATGTAGGTTTATTATAAAGATAATATTGAAAACTTAAGTACTTTTTTTTGAATTATTTATGAAAAGTATAGTATGTGAAATTAGTATTTATTTGATCGTTAATTTTGATTTTCCGCGTCGTCGCACAGTAATCACTTAATATGAAACCTGTTTATTTGCAGCTTTTCTTGGTGGAATATTTTATATGAGGTAGGAAAATTGTGTGATTAACAAATTTATTTTTAGCAAGAGAAAATTTGCTTAATTACCATCATACGTAGTACACACATAAGGACTTATCCTTACGTTTTATATATAATGACCGACCTGTTGATAGTCGTGAATTATTATTCAATACGATTGTTTCGTAGTTATTTTTAAAACGCTTTTATTAGTTTATGTAAAGTTTAAAGTTTAGGAGAGTTGGGCGCAGACGACGCGATAACGCTAATTTGCAGCCCCCTTAGATAGAACCTGTAGACGGCAGTCACGGGGAGGCTGCCGTCATATAGGTTATGGTTCTCGAGAAGAGACGACGTGTTTATTGGGGCTCGTTGTCATAATAGTGAATGCAAAATCAGTAAAGAGCTCAACGATATGAGCATCTGCTTCGAGGTTGTGGTAGAGTATGACAATGTACCCATGGCCTCGGAAGATGCAGATTGATGGACTACCGTGGGGTTTTAGTGAGTAGGATGTTAATCATGAGTCTCACATAAACCGCATTGCACATCCCAGCGTGCGGTTACCCGCAACTGGGTTTCCCCACGGAGAAAAAAAAAAAAAATGTAAAGTTTAAAGTCAAGCTGTATTGGCTCTTTATTGCCTAAGTGCCTACTAATTCATTTTAGAATGTCTTAAATACTTAAACAAATTTTATATGTATGTGTATATTTTTTTAAGTCTGAAACAATTTTATAGAAAAAAGAATTTTAAAGAACTCATATAATATAAAATTGAATCAATAAACGTATACAATTAATATGATTTTTATTTTCATTAAGTGGAATATTCATATCCTTCAATGTATATTCAAAGCCTAGATTGTTTGTTATTGATCTTTATCCTAATTAACCTCAATAAAATAGATCTTCAATGGTAGTTTCTATTAATAATACTAGCATTATAAGTAATCAATTAATATCAAATTCATTTATGTATATATAGGCATTACAATTAAATAAATACAATATTCATTTCTTATATTTATTTGTTGTTAAACAATTTTTGATCTAGCGACAAGATACTTTGTTACGCGCTTTTTGCTCGAATTTACAAAACTGCGTATTAATTATTTGAGTTAAATTATATACCAATAAAGAGTTTATTTTATATAAAATAAGCTTTAATACAAACAAACACATAATGTTTGCATTTACACGTATTTAAGTTTCTCTAGGTAGAGCGAGCTCCTCTTCCGCAAAAATCGTGGCTTGCTAGGTTAAATAGTGATGTTCATATTGTTTTTCTGGGAAATGTAAGCTTACTTCCATTATTATGAGTAACTAAATAATTGAGCGTAAGAAAATATTTCTATACTCAGAAATTAATTTTCAATTTGTATTTAATTGATAAACCTAATATTGATCTAATAAGATAATAATCCTGTAATATAATTCATAATGAGGTCTTCTTAATACATTTTAAGTACTGAATCCAAAAATAAAATATTTCTCGTACTTAAAATTATATATTTCTCGTCGTCGCCTACGTCTCGAGCCCTCTGGGACATGTTCTTCGTACGGCCTATTTAATTATATTTCATGTTATAATGAAATATTAGCTAGCTAATATATTATTAGAATACTTTGTGCGTAGGCAAATAAATTAATACGTTCTTTTTAATATGACTATGTGTATTTATTTTTATATTATTTTATCTTTTTTAAAGTACAAGACTTGCTTGCCTTTGTCTGTAAGTTGATGAATATTAAAAAAAATTAAAAGATATAGGTATGTATAATAAAAAAATAGCTTAACATTTCATTTACTAGCCTACTACTCAATAGTTAGTACGTGTGGAGGAATTTAAAGTGAAACAATAGAACTATGTTGGCTTTAATATTGAGGCTTGGCTTAGTCAATACAAATTCGGCCTGTTTTAGACAATGTGCCTCAGAGTTCCGATTGTGGATTGCTTTGAAAGCTCTGATATACTAGGTCAAGCTCATAGAATAGATTTAACTATATCTGTTTATCATATATTACAATTTATTATTTTCTTCTTTACTATAGTAAAACAATAAAAAAGGGTTTTTTATAATGAAGATATTTATGGAAAAACTATTTAAAGTGATATAAAAAACAGTCATAAGTTTATGAATATACGATTCTAAGATTTTAATATTTTTGTCTGTCCTACTAACTAGACGGATTTGAATGTTCTTTTTTGTTGTATGGGCCTGGGCAAGACTTAGGTTATAATTAATTTCAAAACAGACCAGCTAAATTATAAGGAATTAAGAAAAGCCACCTTAACAAAATTGTTTCAGACTAAGGTGTATTTTCCGATGACTTAAAACAATAAAGATCTGGAAATTCTGATGAAGAACTATAACAGTCCAATTATTCTATAAAATATAAGGAAGCCCCTATGTCCGACAAAAAGCGTCGTTTGTCCAAAGTCGACTCTATCCGTTGGTCTGCGCCAAAAGTAAGATGTCCCTTAAAAATAAGATCCGCCTGTACACTACATGTGTCAGGCCTATATTTACATATGCCAGTGTTGTGTTCGCACAGACTGACCTCTATA
>JAKGSA010000429.1:622955-680107 GCA_033558755.1 Philaethria dido | reverse complement strand
ATAGTGGTCGCGAGCCAGACGGAGGACGAACCTCCTACCACCAAACAAGGACACCAGAGAGAGACGTTAAAACTACTATACTACTTATGACTAAATTAATTAAATATATATTTTTGCTTATTTTTTCATTTTTTCTACAGTTCTTTGAGAAATGTCTGTGAAGAATAATATCATCATCAATAATAATAGGTGGTCTATATGTAAGTAATTTGAATTAGATTATTTAGTTAACAATGAATATTTCTGATCAATTTGATCGTCAAATAATTACTTTTATTGCTATAGTCCAACCATAAAAAATTGGACTAACTTGAGTCACGTGTCTTAAAGGTCTATTTTTATGTATTGGAAATGTAAAAATAATAACAATATATATCATATAAAACAAACATCCATTCTACATTTTCTCGTAAACTGCGAATTGTTCTTGTTGAGTGTCATTTCATTAAAAAAATGTCTGTCAATCAATTAATCATTATAGAAATCATTACGTTTCAGTAATCCTTCAATATATAAACTTAAAAGTGTGCCAAATTCCATACCCCTCTGTACGTATTATGTCCGTAAAAATATTATTCTTCAGTATTATTTATTTATTTATTTATTTAAAGGTTCACCAGCAGTTGTTACAATAATTCACTTAAAACTACAACATGCAATACAGTTTGAAGACAATTGTACAACTATATTAAGGTTGTTGTTAGGTACATGTTTTCTTAATACTAATCCTTAATATTTAATTTAACAAAAAAAAAATAAAAGTTATAATGATATTAATATAACTTTTATTTTTTTTTGTTCAGTATAATTATACTTATCATTTCAGGATTTAAAATATTATATACACAAAATATTAATTTATTTTTCCTTTTTTGTCTTATGTTTAGAGAGAAAGGCTCATATATGTAACAAATTGTCAATTTTAGTTTACATGCAAATATAAAGTAAGTCAAATATTCCGGTTGACAAAACCATTTAATTGCGTTTTCGTAATAAATCTTACACGAAATGAAAATTCGAATACAACTTGATATATGATACGAGGATGATAATAAATCTAATATTCGACATGTCGCTCTGCTGTTGTAGAAGTGGCGAATGGTCGGCTATTGATTTGTAAGTGAATTTGGTTCTAGTATCAACTGTATTGCAAATATGAGAAAATTTAGTTGAAAACAGTTGAAAAAAATTTAAAGTCTAAAAAAAATATAAAAATATATTTTTGTTAGAAAAATAAAATTATTGTATTCAATATAAAGAAAATATTGTGTCTCTCTTTATCAAATACAATGAAGAAAAGTTAAAAACACAAATATATTTCTAGTAGGGTTAAAAACTTTGTATAACAAATTTTGTTTATTTTGTATCTATAATTAATGATGTTACTTTAAGCTTTGACCCTTATTTTAGAAACCTTTTGATTTTGAGATTTATCTATAAGTCGTTCTTAAACAAATATGAATTGTTGTTTCTATTTTATTTAATATTTTATTGACTAAGTCATTCACAGTTCTATATAAATCATATTTAGATATAGTATATAAATTTGACACATGACAAAATTTTGACATGTACCTTGGAAATGAAGTTTCTCTTCGACATGTACGAGTATGTTCTTCAGCAAATTAAGCTATAATACATTTTCGGAATGAAAATGTTATAATAAAAAATTTCAATCACTTTAGAGTTACAAAATAACATTTTTATGGGCACTCTTTAGCCGTATTAAAAGTTATAAGTAGTTTCAGTAAAAATAATTGTCATTCTATTTTTAAGATATGTTTGTATCTGCCATAATGTTAAAACTCGTAACGTATAGATTAATTAGATAGATCACAGAACGTGTTATAAATTCACCGCATATATTCAAACCAATTTAAAATATCTTTTGAAATTATAATTATAGTAATGGCGATTTTTTAACTAAATTATGAACTAAAATTATATTACAATAAGCATTTTTAATATTTTTAAAGGGTTAATCACACAATATATCATACTTTAAAAATGTTTTTCTACAATTAATATTTTAACATTAACATCCCCCATTATATAAAGGTAAAACTACGTAAATACAAATTTATAGCTTATCCTTTTGTAAACGGAATTCGTACTTTGTTTCTTTATAAGAATAAATAAAGAACATTTGAAAATCTGTGTAGACCGTAAAGCTAGGGTTAATGTGTCCCTGTATACACCCTGAGATTACCTGTTGAATAATAGTAAAAAATCACAATAAATTATTATAAGAGAAACAATACTGACATTTTCGGCTCCCTAGTTTCTTCTTAAAGTCTTGGACTATTTAATGGGTAGACTTTAGCTTTTAGTAGTACTTTACCATGTAAAAGTCTTAAAAGCCTAAGCTTAAGAGCAATCAAATTAGTTACCAGTAAGCAATGTCTAAATTTAAGTACAACTACTCAATTAATTATATTATAATATAACTTAGTTAATAAAGGCTATTTCATTGAGTTAGTAATTCTTAACTCCATTTATATACTCGTACAACGCTTCCTTATACCATATTTTTTAACTTCAAGCAACTGTAGTAGTTGCTGTAATATGTAAATATTTCAATTTAAAAAAAGATCAAGTGACATGTCACTTTTCATAAGGACGTGACAAATATATTATCTTGTAATTTAAATATTTTTAAACGAACTTGTAACCTCTTGGAATACATCTAAACAATATCGGACTTCGAACTCCGCTCATTATAAGGATAATCTAGCATGACTGTATCAAATGTTGATACATTGCAAGTATCGATACAATGGTTATTATTGTAAAACATGTTTTAAGTACATATATATTATCCAATGATATAAAATTGAGGCCAAGAGCGTTTAAATAGCCAGAGCCAATAGGCGTCAACAGAAACCAATACAGCCCACATTGTACTCACTTTAACTAAACGCTTCTCATTTAGTAGTTCTCAAGAGAATTTGTCACGAATCAAAAACAATTGTTTCATATTGGTTAGGGAAGTCGTGAGCAAACTTTAGGATAATTTATGAAGTTTTCTTTCCATGTACTTACATTTTAACTTTAAATTACTCGATCATTAAATTTAGTCAATAAAAACACGCGAAACTTGAAGAAATATAGCAAATGCTTGAAAGCTAAAAGCAAAATATATGATTATTTCACGGTAGAGGAAATTTAATTAAATTTTAGAAAAAAAAAACATTTTTGCCTGTGTTAGTACTTCATTCTAATATATTTCTCATGTTTTCATTAATATTTTTAATCTACACCTTTATAAACAAGGTTCTATAAGCTTAAAAGAAACAAAATGGATCACGCTTCAATTTTTTTTGGCTATCGTGGTGGTCCTGGCAAGGACGTCAGGTAAAAGCTATAAAAATATTGAATTTCATCGGATCTGCATACGTGTGCAAGATATTTAAAAAATCGGATGGTAAGGACTGGGTAAAATATCGTTGCAAGATTTTCTTGCATAGATTGATGTCTTAAAAACTGATACCTACTCTAAAATAAATAATGTTATTTAAAATTATTTATTTCCTTAACTTTCAACAATAATACCTTTATTGTTGAGAGTTAAGGAAATAAAAAGTAGGTAGTATATGGGTAAATTAAACATTTTTAATAATACACAAGGCAGACGTAATTTCATTTCTTCTTCCATTTTTTTAACCAACAATCGCGATGTTAAATAGAAACGAGGTAAAATACCTCTGGGCACACGTTGATTCGTAGTTTGCTTCTGGCATGAAATCTCTCGAATACTATAAAAATTGTACACATGTTTAAATTCTTGACATATTCCTAAAACTTATTTCCATATATTTTGCGAAGATTATATAAATTTGATAAGAACTTTTAGAAACCATTTCAAACAGACAGTTTCCTTGCGCATTTATTTATTTTTAATCCTTAGGATGTTTATTGTAATAAAATAGATGTAATGAAAATACTGCAAATGAACAATTTTTTTCCCTGTGACCTTGTCCGATGTCCAAGTTAGAATCCCCTCCGCCGCTGGGTAGCGTCCTGTAAGAGGAGGGTAATCCAGTAACCTAATAATTAGAAGGTTCATCCTCCGACTGGCTCGCGACTACTAACATGTCAAAGACGAACTGCCAAATATTTAATGATGTCCGGTCCGGTTCTATGACGTGTAAGCCAAGTTTTTTCCTATCCACACCCATCCTTTCCCCAGAATGTGATAGTTCCGATGGCAGACTGCTGTGGCCACTACATTTCCTCCTCCCCCTCCCATTTGTATTCTCTAGGCCGGCACTGCATTTACAACTCCTCTGGTGTTGTAGATGTCTATGGGCGAAGGTAACCACTAACCATCAGGTGGCTCGTTTGTCGTCTATGATCAATAAAAAAAAACATAACTTTAACATTAAATACTCGAGTATTTTAATCTCTCTTGCATACGTTAAATGTAAAATTGTGCTGATGAGTGAAATGAAAAAGCCATCCATGAATTTTTAAAATACTTATATTCCGTTTAAATAATTTGGTACCAGATTCTTTGGAATTGATCCAAGTGCTCTAGTTAAAAATTTGCATACACCAATCATATGAGTTGCGAGCGAAATCGGGTCACATTACTAGCAAGTAAATATAACACGATCCCTCAATGTTATTATTGAATTGAGACTTCAATTTTTCATAATATATAAATGTCATACATACTGTGAGTGCTTGATAGGCCGCCCTAGGACGCGAAGCTTGATTTATTGCTGAGGCACGCCGTGATTTCTAACGCGCTATAAAGATTCAATATACAGCCGATTTTATTTACGAACCCGACCTGTTCGTGGATTGGTTCAGTAAATAACATTTTTAGAAATATTACCTGGTGTTCCCAAATTTGTACACGTGGACTTTACAACGCAAGTCATTTACTACCTGCAATCATTAAGGATTGGGTCCGAACTGTTATGGGTACTATATCAAAGTACTTCCAGCTTATGTTTTTATATACATGTCTTTGAAATAAAATATAATTTTGATTCCAAGCATTAAAAAGTATTGGCGTTGCAAAAAAAGTTTGATAGTCGTAACAATTTTTTTTGTTTTAAATAGATATCAATTTTAGTAACAAATTCGTAGTTTATTTTGTTTTGTGTTTATTGTTTGATTTTTTATAATAAATCAAGCAATGCAATGTCAAAGTGAAAGTCAAAGTCAAATAATTTTATTCAAAATAAGAAGTTACAAGCTTCATTTTTTGAACGTCAAATAATTTACCACAGGTTCACTAAATTTAATGCCTCAGACCTGAGAAGAACCGGCGCAAGAAACTCAGCGGGACTTTTCTTGACTTTTAATACTTTTTTTGACTTTTAATGTCAAAGTAAAGAGTCTATTAAACTTTCTCTGGTATTGCAGATGTCCATGGGCGAAGGTAACCACTTACCATCTTCTCCTTTTGCTCGTTTACCACCTTGAAACAATAAAAAAAAGGTATATATTTTTTTGTATATTATTTAACTTTTACATTTTTTAATTTTATTTTGAATAGACACAACGTTTTATAAATATTCCATTGTTAAATAAACGTTTATTCACCTTATAAAGGTCCACGTTTTATAAATAAATAAGCTAAAGTAAACACTAGAACCGAGTTGGCCACGTAACTTTTTGTTAAAGAAACATTGCGTCAACATTAAAGTAACTAAATTAAAATTTATTTGCTACTTTATATTACTATAAATATACGAGTATAAGATTCCCTATTAGCAAGACATAAATAGTAAACTTTGGATGTCATTTTATGGAAATCAGAATATACTAACTAGTTGTCGCCCGCGACTTCATTTCTTACTTTATGAAGGATTTTTCTCTGGAAAATTTTTCTAAAGAAATAAAAGTTAATAATTTTTCTAAAGAAAAAGAAGAAAAAAAAAATTTCTTGGTATTCCATGATTTCACCGTAAAGATGCCGAGTTCATTGCAGAGAAAGGAGTTTAGTACAGTGCTTGGGACTCCACCCAAGTGTAGATTTAAAAAAGTCCCGCTAATTCCGGCTTCTAAATAGTTATTAGTAGAATATTGATAAATTTCACTTTTATTAGCCTATCGCCTCTACGTCTACCGCATACTAATTAAATGTAACCTAATTATTGTTTAGTAAGTTTATTTTTACTTTCAGTAAAACTTGAAATCTTGTTCTTTCAGTAGTTATCTCTATATGTTGTTTGTAAGTCATTCAAAGATTAAATTGGGAATTGTGATGATAATTTTTTTTTTTTTTTTTATTGATAACGGACGGCAAACGAGCAGAAGGACCACCTGATGGTAAGTGGTTACCTTCGCCCATAGACATCTGCAACACCAGAGATGTTGTAGATGCGTTGCCAACCTAGAGGATACTGATGGAAGGGGGGACAATGTAGTAGTCCACTATCAGAACCACCACATTTTGGGGAAAGGATGGGTGGGAAAGGGGAAAATCTGGCTTACATGCCATCGAACCGGAACACATCATTAGATATTTGGCGGTTCGTCTTTGACATGATAGTGGTCGCGAGCCAGTCGGAGGACGAACCTCCTACCACCTAAAAAAATTTAACTGGTAACAAGAAAAAATTCTTATTACATCTAGTCTTTCTTTCTAGAAAAGAGGTTTATTACAATTAGTATAACATAATTAATATTTAGTTTCTAATTTAAAGACAGACTGTAAGTTTTAAAGTTTTCAATCTCTTTCAGTATACATAATATGGGTTATTTGTTTATTTGTGTGCAATAAAGAATATTTGTATTTGTATTTTGTATTTGTAAAGTAAATTAACTTATTATATGAACTTCGTAATTTTAATTAACCGCAAAGTACTCATATTTCTTTACGCGTCTCTGTAGCCCGGAGCGAACACTTTTGTTTAAAAGTTTTACACCTAGATTAATGGATACTATTTCATAACTAATTTCTTTAAAAGTAACTTACTCCATTAAAAGACATCGTGGAATACTTTTTTTTCTTAATATTTAAAATGTAATGAAAGATATTTTTGGGCGCAGCTAAGTACTTCTTGGTTAAATTGATGTAGTGTCAAATTTTAATGGAATATTTATATTTTTCTCAATCTGAATTGATTAGACTAAGCGCACCGTTTGGCATCTTTCATTCTGCTGAGTGTCATGCCTAAATCTCAAATAAGATAAATTTATTAAAAAAATATATTAAAGTGTGTTAAATAATGTGGTATATAATATGTACATATTTATAAAATAACAATTCAGAGATATATATTTATTAATAAGCTATAAAAATGGACTATGAAAAAACCCCTTGATTCGATCGAGACCTGGGCAGTGCTGCAGTCTCTCCAAAGGTGCCAAGTAGACTACAGGTATATCGAAGTATTAAGGTATCTCTACAAGCACGCCACTATGTCGGTCCGAATACAAAACCAGAGCTCTAATCCTATCCAATTGCAACGAGGTGTGAGACAGGGTGATGTAATTTCTCCGAAACTGTTCACTAACTCTCACTCTAACTCAACTCCCTTATGGATTAGATACTGTAAAATTTCATACGTTCAGTACTATTTTGACAATACATTAAAAAATAATTAATTATTGAAATTAACAAAATATGTGTAGGTATCATATTTTTTCAAATAAAATTGATCAAAACAAAGATCACATATAAACATGTTTAATATATAATACAAAACTCATCGACACAGCAAGAGCCAATCTGACTTTAATTTCATCCTTATTTGATTCAACAGAGTTTAGGTCAACGTTGAGCCAACAGGGAATGCACAATAATTATGTTTCTGTATTTTCAAGAGCGAGTATAGCTATTCTTTTTAAGCTAAAAAAGTATACGAAAAATAACATTTTTTGTGTTACCACGAAAGTATATCACTATATATATGTGTTTACAGTAGTGAATGAGCTAGAGTAGTTTTAGTACTAGTTGGTAGGAAATATTTCCACTTTATCTTACAAAAGCAGGGATATGAATTTAATTTAATTAAAATTGCAACAGTGGGAATCGAACCCACAACAAGAATGTTTTATGTCAGACGATGACCTCATTTCATTATCACATACGTAATTGTCAGGTATTCACAAGATGAGACAACATTGTGGCGCAATTTGGCCACATGTAATGATTTGCTGTAAATGTCACTTAGTCAAGTGCCTTTTGTAGTTATAAAGAAAGTACTTTTTCTTCTTGTTCAAGTAAAAACAGTGCTGAATTCTACTATCAATTACCTAGTATATTTAAAATGAGCGCAAACTGGGAAATAGAATGACTAAATTTACTGCTCTAATAAAACTAAAAATACGCAAGATCTATGAAAATAATATAAATCTATCTGTAAAATCTATTATACATATAAAATTTGTCCCGTTCATATTCTACGTAGTAGTCAGGAAGTTAGTGCGCATTGCAATCTTCTTATTAAAAGTCTTGAGCGTCACTGGGTCATGTCAATGTTAGTGACATAACATATGTTCCTATATTATTGCTACTAGTGAGGGCTGGCTTATTTGAATTGTTAAGACTGAACGGGTTTTAGTTTCTTAAAATTTTGATTTTTAGTTTAATTTTCATTTATTTGTAGTGTCTTATTTATTTTAATTAAGTGGCAAAGAGATTAAGTGAACCAAGCATAGCTTAATGATTAACTCTTTCAAATTTCTACTACCACAGCTACGTACCTAAAAATAAATATGCTAAAGAACGATTAATTTTCACAGTTTTGATTTCAGAATTCAAACCGTTTTCATTATGCCAATAATAATAATAATAATATATGTGTATTTACCGAATATAATTTGATCACTCGAGGACATCACACAAATCCACATATACACACTCTCAAAGCACTCAACGACACACCAGTACTAGTGCGCACTGTCTCTCATTTATTTGCGCGGTTCTAGTACATAATTATGTTACAAAGTTAGTAACAAATTGGTCATAGAAATAGCATGATCCAACAGATGATTAACAAATCATTATAACAATAATGCCCTTAGCTTGTCAAAAAAACATAGTACAAATAATAGTAATAAGATACTCATATTAACGTTAGTTATTTTTGTATATTATTAAGCAAAGGGGCTATTTTTATACGAGATTTATAATAGGTTAAGAGAATAGGAGGTAGGAGAAGGTAGTGCTCCAACTCGCCCTACCTCAGAGGATCTACTAGGAGAGGATCATGGTGACTCTGAATGCAACGGTAGATGCGTCGTATTTATATGCACGAGCGTCCCAGAGACGTCTAACGGGGTGAAGAGGATTTCCACTGGGTCTTGATGTAATTTTTCTTTTTTTTTTGCTAGATGAGGTTTTAAGGGTTTGATGGTGCTCAGTCCCTGCGAAATGCAAGCACTAAATGGCTGCTCGAGACGATGCCGACAGGCGCAAGGGCGTTCGTGGTAAAATTGCCTTGCGCACGGCATTTTCTATAGTCAAAAAAAAAGTAAAGAGAACTTAATACTCCGTTTTCCAATTTGAATCACGCATTAGGCAATAGAAAGCAAATTTACATTTTGTCGAAAAAATATGTATAAAAATTATGTCCGAGAGCAATAGGCCCAGTGAATTGCTTATAGTTATTTCCTATTTTCTCCAAGATGTTGGCTTTTAAATATTCGAACTTGTTTTATGATTTGGATTATCGAATTTCGGTCATAAGGACAGTAACAGATAATGTTTTGGCGGTCAACAGAGGGCGTAGATAAAGTACCTTATTATACTTGCTCTTCATAATAATATAATGCGTATTAAGGGGCACTTATAAACGTCTTGTCGCCGACGCTGCTATTAACTGGATCGGAATATTTCTTGGTATATAAAGTTATTATAGTAATAGTGAACTTATGTACATATGCTTAGTTTTTCTCATCATTTTTCGTCTACTTTAATTGGGGTAGGCAAGGAAAAATATTCTAAATATATATAATATATATAAATATATCCACAACAAATTTTTAATTTTTTAATTAAGTTCAATCATCTCGAATAAATAAATGGTCATGTCATAAAATTTCCTTTTCCACTATATTATATATTTATAGTTTTAAAAGATTTAAAAAAAGGAAGAGGTTCTTAATTCGACAATGCTTTTTTTGTATGGTAACTTTTTACTGATTGGACCAATTTTGATTTGACGATTGACGTTTTTTTTTTGTAAATGATACCTTGTACTTCTGATGTGGTCCCATTTACATTTAATTACGATGTGACAAGCCTCAACGCCTGTCGTGGCGCAGAGGCACAAGCGTGCGACTGTAAGCGCGACAGGTTATGGGTTCGATTCCCACTCCAGGCAAAGTAAAGTTTAGTATTTTCATTTCTTGGGTTTGGTAACAAGGAAAAGCGCGGCGTTGAGTTCCGCCACTCAACACGCAATGCCTCAATTTGGCGGAAAGTGGGGAACGGAAATGTTGAAAGAGAATGGAGTGTCTTAACACAAGGTTCTCTGGTTCCCTCTGCCTACCCCGCTATATGAATATTAAATTTACTTTTTAAAGTATATTATTTGAAGTCAGTTTTAATCTTATTTAGGTTCTAATATGGTTTACTATAGTACTCTTTCAATAAAATACGAGAATCTGTAAGCATAAATATAAATAGGTGATAATCTTTACATAGACAGATTGTACATTTCAAAAGACACAAGTAATCTTTAAAGTAAATATACTGTCTGTCTGTGATACAGCAGACAGTCGTGTGGAAAATGTATTGTCATCAAGAAGTACCCGCTCATAGGGAGACTTCGCTAATACGTTCACAATTGTAATAATCTACAAATAAGGGTTGAAACCATAATAAGTAGTAGTAAATATAAAATAATAATGTAAAAATACAAAAAAATTAAACGTGCGTGAATTAATTTATTAACCGGAAGACCACAAAGAAGGTACTAAATTTGACTATATTTTTATATGTTACAGCATTATTGGCCTTTTACTGGGGGTAACTAATATCATTGATTTGCTCTTTTTTCTCTTTAGGAAACGTTTAAAAAGTTAAACGCAGTGGCCTCGAACTCTCGCGCCTCTTGGAAACAAACCATGCCAAGCCATGAGTTCCTATCCAACTACGCGTTAAAAATTTTTATATGGTTGTGTTACAAGTTATTTTTGTTGCTGGCATCTCTGACAGATTTATACAAATTTCTGCTATCCAAAAAAAAATATTCTCCGTGTAAGATCAATCGTTTGGCAAGAGGGAATGCTATCATGTCAGGTTCCTGCTACAAAAAACAATCGTATTGTCATGCGATCCGGATTCTGACGCACTTGTCCCATCCAATTTTTATGTAAATAAACACTAATATATATATATATATATATATATATATATAGTATATGTATATATGGTATATATATATATATATATATATACACATACACATATGAAATCATACGTTCTCACATGAAACCATGAAGTGTTCACATATGAAATCATACATTCATACATAAATCATACGTGCACGCCAACACGTAGTTACCCACGCGGGTACCCACATGTGACGTTATACGTCAATACATGATGCGGCAAACCTGTGCACATACAATCACATCTTGGCTTATTTTCGGAAGGGTAAAGAATTATTTTGGAACAGGTAACATTCAAAGACCCTTCACCCCTCACCGCAATTAGATACAGATAATAGAAGCAGGTTTATAATAAGGTATCTTTAATGTTCATCGTATTAATAATAGTAAATTTAAATTTAGTATATTAAATAATAAATATTTCTTAATAACTACAAAGCGCTTGCATAGCAACCCTGAAAGTTGAAAACTTTATCTATTACTCGGGTTTATTAGACCGGTTGAAAGGAGATTGAACTTGTAATTGATCTTCCCCTGAACACTTGCAGAACTCGAATTATACACTTAGAAATTATAACTTACCTGATATTTCTAAATATATAGTATTATTTTTTTAATAGACTCTAGATTATTAAGTTTAATAGATTCTTTACTTTGACATTAAAAGTCAAAAAAAGTCAAAAAAAGTATTAAAAGTCAAGAAAAGTCCCGCTGAGTTTCTTGCGCCGGTTCTTCTCAGGTCTGAGGCATTCAATTTAGTGAACCGGTGGTAAATTATTTGACGTTCAAAAAATGAAGCTTGTAACTTCTTATTTTGAATAAAATTATTTGACTTTGACTTTCACTTTGACATTGCATTGCTTGATTTATTATAAAAAATCAAACAATAAACACAAAACAAAATAAACTACGAATTTGTTACTAAAATTGATATCTATTTAAAACAAAAAAATTGTTACGACTATCAAACTCTTTTTGCAACGCCAATACTTTTTAATCTTTGGAATCAAAATTATATTTTATTTCAAAGACATATATATAAAAACATAAGCTGGAAGTACTCTGATATAGTACCCATAACAGTTCAGACCCAATCCTTAATGATTGCAGGTAGTAAATGACTTGCGTTGTAAAGTCCACGTGTACAAAATCGGGAACACCAGGTAATATTTCTAAAAATGTTATTTACTGAACCAATCCACGAACAGGTCGGGTTCGTAAATAAAATCGGCTGTATATTGAATCTTTATAGCGCGTTAGAAATCACGGCGTGCCTCAGCAATAAATCAAGCTTCGCGTCCTAGGGCGGCCTATCAAGCACTCACAGTATGTATGACATTTATATATTATGAAAAATTGAAGTCTCAATTCAATAATAACATTGAGGGATCGTGTTATATTTACTTGCTAGTAATGTAACCCGATTTCGCTCGCAACTCATATGATTGGTGTATGCAAATTTTTAACTAGAGCACTTGGATCAATTCCAAAGAATCTGGTACAAATTATTTATACGGAATATAAGTATTTTAAAAATTCATGGATGGCTTTTTCATTTCACTCATCACCACAATTTTACATTTAACGTATGCAAGAGAGATTAAAATACTCCAGTATTTAATGTTAAAGTTATGTTTTTTTTTATTGATCATAGACGACAAACGAGCCACCTGATGGTTAGTGGTTACCTTCGCCCATAGACATCTACAACACCAGAGGAGTTGTAAATGCAGTGCCGGCCTAGAGAATACAAATGGGAGGGGGAGGAGGAAATGTAGTGGCCACAGCAGTCTGCCATCGGAACTATCACATTCTGGGGAAAGGATGGGTGTGAATAGGAAAAAACTTGGCTTACACGTCATAAAACCGGACCGGACATCATTAAATATTTGGTAGTTCGTCTTTGACATGTTAGTAGTCGCGGGCCAGTCGGAGGATGAACTTTCTAATTATTAGGTTACTGGATTACCCTCCTCTTACAGGACGCTACCCAGCGGCGGAGGGGATTCTAACCTGGGGACAAGGTCACAGGGAAAAAAATTGTTCATTTGCAGTATTTTCATTACATCTATTTTATTACAATAAACATCCTAAGGATTAAAAATAAATAAATGCGCAAGGAAACTGTCTGTTTGAAATGGTTTCTAAAAGTTCTTATCAAATTTATATAATCTTCGCAAAATATATGGAAATAAGTTTTAGGAATATGTCAAGAATGTAAACATGTGTACAATTTTTATAGTATTCGAGAGATTTCATGCCAGAAGCAAACTACGAATCAACGTGTGCCCAGAGGGATTTTACCTCGTTTCTATTTAACATCGCGATTGTTGGTTTAAAAAATGGAAGAAGAAATGAAATTACGTCTGCCTTGTGTATTATAAAAATGTTGAATTTACCCATATACTACCTACTTTTTATTTCCTTAACTCTCAACAATAAAGGTTTTATTGTTGAAAGTTAAGGAAATAAATAATTTTAAATAACATTATTTATTTTAGAGTAGGTATCAGTTTTTAAGACATCAATCTATGCAAGAAAATCTTGCAACGATATTTTACCCAGTCCTTACTTCTTGCACACGTATGCAGATCCGATGAAATTCAATATTTTTATAGCTTTTACCTGACGTCCTTGCCAGGACCACCACGATAGCCAAAAAAAATTGAAGCGTGATCCATTTTGTTTCTTTTAAGCTTATAGAACCTTGTTTATAAAGGTGTAGATTAAAAATATTAATGAAAACATGAGAAATATATTAGAATGAAGTACTAACACAGGCAAAAATGTTTTTTTTTTTTTCTAAAATTTAATTAAATTTCCTCTACCATGAAATAATTAAATAATTTTGGTTTGGTGGTTGTGGTGGAGGTTCGTCCTCCGTCTGGCTCGCGACCACTATCATGTCAAAGACGAACCGCCAAATATCTTATGATGTGTTCCGGTTCGATGGCATGTAAGCCTGGTTTTCCCATTCCCACCCATCCTTTCCCCAAAATGTGGTGATTCCGAGAACGGAATACTACATTGTCCTCCTCTTCCATCTGTATCCTCTAGGTTGGCAACGCATCTACAACATCTCTGGTGTTGTAGATGTTCATGGGCGAAGGTATCCACTTACCATCAGGTGGTCCTTCTGCTCGTTTGCCATCCGTTATCCATAAAAAAAAAAAAAAAAAAAAAAAAAAATCATATATTTTGCTTTTAGCTTTCAAGCATTTGCTATTTTTCTTCAAGCATCGCATGTTTTCATTGACTAAATTTGATGATCGAGTAATTTAAAGTTAAAATGTAAGTACATGGAAAGGAAGCTTCACAAATTATCCTAAAGTTTGCTCACGACTTCCCTAACCAATATGAAACAATTGTTTTTGATTCGTGACAAATTCTCTTGAGAACTACTAAATGAGGAGCGTTTAGTTAAAGTGAGTACAATGTGGGCTGTATTGGTTTCTGTTGACGCCTATTGGCTCTGGCTATTTAAACGCTCTTGGCCTCAATTTTATATCATTGGATAATATATATGTACTTAAAACATGTTTTACAATAGTATCCATTGTATCGATACTTGCAATGTATCAACATTTGATACAGTCACGCTAGATAATCCTTATAATGAGCGGAGTTCGAAGTCCGATATTGTTTAGATGTATTCCAAGAGGTTACAAGTTCGTTTAAAAATATTTAAATTACAAGATAATATATTTGTCACGTCCTTATGAAAAGTGACATGTCACTTGATCTTTTTTTAAATTGAAATATTTACATATTACAGCAACTACTACAGTTGCTTGAAGTTAAAAAATATGGTATAAGGAAGCGTTGTACGAGTATATAAATGGACAAATAATTACTAACTCAATGAAATAGCCTTTATTAACTAAGTTATATTATAATATAATTAATTGAGTAGTTGTTCTTAAATTTAGACATTGCTTACTGGTAACTAATTTGATTGCTCTTAAGCTTAGGCTTTTTAAGACTTTTACATGGTAAAGTATTACTAAAAGCTAAAGTCTACCCATTAAATAGTCCAAGACTTTAAGAAGAAACTAGGGAGCCGAAAATGTCAGTATTGTTTCTCTTATAATAATTTATTGTGAATTTTTACTATTATTCAACAGGTAATCTCAGGGTGTATACAGGGACACATTAACCCTAGCTTTACGATCTATACAGATTTTCAAAGCAAGTACGAATTCCGTTTACAAAAGGATAAGCTATAAATTTGTATTTACGTAGTTTATCTTTATAAAATGGGAGATGTTCAAAAATTTTCATTGTAGAAAAACATTTTTAAAGTATGATATACTGTGTGATTAACCCTTTAAAAATATTAAAAATGCTTATTGTAATATCATTTTAGTTCATAATTTAGTTAAAAAATCGCTATTACTATAATTATAATTTCAAAAAATATTTTAATCTGGTTTGATTATATGCGGTGAATTTATAACACGTTCTGTGATTTATCTAATTAATCTATACGTTACGAGTTTTAACATTATGGCAGATACAAACATATCGAAAAATAGAATGACAGTTACTTTACTCAAAATATATATAACTTCTAATTCTTCCAAAGAGTGCCCATAAAAATGTTATTTTGTAACCCTAAAGTGATTGAAAATTTTTATTGAAACATTTCCGTTCCAAAAATGGGTATTATGGCTTAATTTGCTGAAAAACATACATGTCGAAGAGAAACTTCATTTCCAAGGTACATGTCAAAATTTTGTCATGTGTCAAATTTATATACTATATCTAAATATGATTTATATAGAATTTGTATTGACTTTGTCAATAAAATATTAAATAAAATAGAAACAACAATTCATATTTGTTTAAGAATGACTTATAGATAAACCTCAAAATCAAAAGGTTTTCTAAAATTAGGGTCAAAGCCTAAAGTAACATCATTAATTATAGATACAAAATAGACAAAATTTGTTAACAAAGTTTTTAACCCTACTAGAAATATATTTGTTTTTTTAACTTTTCTTCATTGTATTTGATAAACAGAGACACAATATTTTCTTTATATTGAATACAATAATTTTATTTTTCTAACAAAAATATATTTTTATATTTTTTTTAGACTTTATATTTTTTTCAACTGTTTTCAACTAAATTTTCTCATATTTGCAATACAGTTGATACTGGAACCAAATTCACTTACAAATCAATAGCCGACCATTCGCCACTTCTACAACAGCAGAGCGACATGTTGAATATTAGATTTATTATCATCCTCGTATCATATATCAAGTTGTATTCGAATTTTCATTTCGTGTAAGATTTATTACGAAAACGCAATTAAATGGTTTTGTCAACCGGAATATTTGACTTCTTTATATTTGCATGTAAACTAAAATTGACAATTTGTTACATATATGAGCCTTTCTCTCTAAGCATAAGACAAAAAAGGAACAATAAATTAATATTTTGTGTATATAATATTTTAAATCCTGAAATGATAAGTATAATTATACTGAACAAAAAAAAATAAAAGTTATATTAATATCATTATAACTTTTATTTTTTTTTTGTTAAATTAAATATTAAGGATTAGTATTAAGAAAACATGTACCTAACAACAACCTTAAAATAGTTGTACAATTGTCTTCAAACTGTATTGCATGTTGTAGTTTTAAGTGAATTATTGTAACAACTGCTGATGAACCTTTAAATAAATGAATAAATAAATAAATAATACTGAAGAATAATATTTTTACGGACATAATGCGTACAGAGGGGTATGGAATTTGGCACACTTTCAAGTTATATATAGAAGGATTACTGAAACGTAATGATTTCTATAATGATTTATTGATTGATAGACATTTTTTAATGAAATGACATACACTCAACAAGGACAAGGTAGAATGGATGTTTGTTTTATATGATATATATTGTTATTATTTTTACATTTCCAATACATAAAAACAGACTTTTAAGACACGTGACTCAAGTTAGTCCAATTTTTTATGATTGGACTATTGCAATAAAAGTAATTATTTGGCGATCAAATTGATCAGAAATATTCATTGTTAATTAAATAATTTAATTCAAATTACTTACATATAAACCACCTATTATTATTGATGATGATATTATTCTTCACAGACATTTCTCAAAGAACTGTAGAAAAAATGAAAAAATAAGCAAAAGCTTTGGTGGTAGGAGGTTCGTCCTCCGTCTGGCTCGCGACCACTATCATGTCAAAGACGAACCGCCAAATATCTTATGATGTGTTCCGGTTCGATGGCATGTAAGCCAGGTTTTCCCCTATCCCACCCATCCTTTCCCCAAAATGTAGTGGTTCCGATAGCGGACTTCTACATTGTCCTTCCCTTCCATCTGTATCCTCTAGGCTGGCAACGCATCTACAACGCCTCTGGTGTTGTAAATGTTAATGGGCGAAGGTAACCACTTACCATCAGGTGGTCCTTCTGCTCGTTTGCCATCAGTTATCCATAAAAAAAAAAAAAAAAAAAAACAGTAATATAACATAATCATAATTAATTTTATATTTTTTTCATGCCTTTTTCCTCGTAACAGCATAAGGAGAGTGAAACAAGTGTTAACACACTCCGTTCTTTGTTTTCCGTTCAAACCCCACTAACGTTACAATCAGTTATTGTCCCACTACACCACCTACGCGATGGCCTCCTTATAGAGTTATGTAAATAATAATTTATTATTGTTATTTATTTATATAATAATAATAAAAAATATTTATTTATACGTATACTTTATTTATACATATACTTTTTTAAAATCACTAACTTAATGTCGAATTAATCGCTAACCCCAACCTGAAACCCTCAGGAATAATTAGGTTTGGATTCCCATTAAAGAACAAATTCTATGTCCCCTAAAACTTTACTTAAAATGGAAAATGTACGTGTGGTTACGTATTTCTATATTACGTACATGTTTATTTTTTTTAATCTTCACGCCGTGTCCGCACATAGTAGGGTAGGCAGAGGGAACCTGAGAATCTACTTTTAAGACACTCCGTTCTCTTTTAACATTATTTCCGTTTCCCACTTTCCGCCGAATTGAGGCATTGCGTGCTGATAGGCGGAACTCAATGCCGCATTTTGCCTTATTACAAGAGCAAAAATATAAAAATATGAAATATTATATAATATTTTATTTCCTGGAGTGGGGATCGAATGTCACACGCCTCTGCACCACGACAGGTCTTATACAGGCTTATATTTTCGTCTATATTAATAATAATAATAATAAGCCCGCAGGGCAGCTTGTGGCGAGCTGTTGGGGAGTGGCGACCCCACGGACCTGAGATCTCCAGAGGGGAATTGTAATTTATCCCCCGCCTCTGGCTTGCCTTCATTGGCCGGCAGAGTGGAGCGCAAGAGCTATATGCTCGAAAGGGTGGAAGTGCTCAACCTGCGTAATAGCGGGGAAACCCGCTCACGAGCACGCTCGCGATGGTGAAACCGGTGCACACCTCTCGACACCCTTAGCCGACCACACCGATGTTGCGCCCGAGGCACTACGCCGCTTTGTGAGGGCCCATCTAGTGGGAGGCGAGTCACCGTCCGCTAACCTTTCAATTTGAGACTTGAAAAGGCGGACGTCCGATAGTCTCAATCAATAGCCCAGTACTTAGTCCATCCAAACTCCATTCCATAGCCCTATTTTAGTTTTCCATATGTTCCATAGCTCCTACGCATTGACCGGTGACCATCTCTGAGCAATTGCCTATGGTTACTCAGAGATGGATCCCGGTCAATGCGTCAGATTAAAAAATATTGTTGTCTCAAAGGGGCCTCTACGTGTTGGACCTGTGTCCCCACGCAAGCCTTCCAAAGGACCGGGTTCCTTTGAACCCGAGAACTTATAATGAGATAATAATAATAATAATTTTCGTCATTAATATGAATAAAAATTCCTTATCTATGTTTATTCTCTTAGCAACATTCTCCAACATCTACGGATCACCTCTATACGCATTTTCCATAGTCTTGTAATTTTTGTCTTTAAAAAAATATTTTATTTACATTTATAATATTCAGTCTTATTAAGATTTACTATTAGGTCAATTAGAACTGATATTTCTCACATTAATTTAGCTGTTTCATTTTCTTTCATTTTAAAAAAGTTCTTAAACTTAAAGTCCATGTTTCTTAAGAAGTGCCCTGTATGTATTTTATGTTATTTTATCTTTTGGTGTAGTAAGTTCTGGGTAATGGGTAGTTTAGCGCATTCTGAGACAATATGATGTCTGTATATATAAAGCTAGTGCTGAGACCGTTTTTAAAAAATTTTTTTTATAATATTTCTTTCAAATAGCTTTGTCGTCACTTCTTGATCTTAGAATACTTACGGTACTTACTTACTGATGTTGGAGATAATATTTGTTTTTGCACCAAATAAAAGAAAATTCCTTATCTATGTTTACTTCCTCGAAAAGTACTTGTTCGTGTAAGGGTTAAGCTTTCCATTTAGTTAATTCATTTTTATTTATTCTATACTCTATTTCTTTATCTAGGTCATTTTCTTCTGCATGTAGTTCTATATAAACCAATTTAGTCTTTCCTTCTTTGTCATTGACTTATCTTTATTTTTATAACTATTTACTATTGCTTGTATTAAATTATATTATTTATTTTATAATAATTAATTATTGTTATTCATGGAATTAATATGTATATACACATTAGCACCAACTGGTTATAGAAGCTATTAGCAAGTAGGCTTTATAAACCGCAAGACCACAGTTCACACTTTTATACATTGTACACAATTTTAAACTCAATATCGTTTATATAAGATTTATTTTGCTATGAATAACTAAAATATGACATTTAGCTATACCTACTCGATAGGTAACTTAGTTGTTACTCGGATATTGCATCCACCGCTCTGCTCTTAGAAAACGGATGTGGAATCACACACCGTGAAAATGTATATTTCCAATAATCAACATTCCATTGTTATTTAAAGAGTAAGTTATTGAAACAAGGTAATTTTAAGACACCATCATGGCACAGTGCTCAGCGTTTGACTGTAAACGCGAATGGTTGTAGGTTTAATTCCCACTCAGGTAATGAATAAATTTTTAATATTTTCACTCGTAAAAATGTCTTCGTCGTCGGTCGGCGTTCAGTTTCGCCCTATGAGACGCTGTTTCGAATTGGGCGGAAAGTGGCGATCGTAGTTTCTAGACACTAGATTCTCCCTGACTTTGCAATTTATTTTTTTACTTAATTGCTACAGATCTTATGTACCTAAAGCATGTGGAGCTTGCCAGGTAGCTTTAGATGGTATGGGTAATGGCAAAGTTACCTCATGTCATGTATTTTAAATAGTAAACAAAAAATCTAATTATTGATTTTTAGTTTATTTTTTAAAATTTAAATTATTAACTACTTTAAGTTAGAACTTACTTATAAATTAAAAGATAATATAAAAATAATTGAAGCTTGTAAAGATAGACAGTATTATTTATTATCGATTAGCTGTTTCTGTCTTAAGCTTTTAAGGCCTAAGGTAATTTAGAACTTTACTTTGTAAAAGTAGTCCCTCAGAACAATTGAGTTACCTAGTTTATTGCTAGTAGTAAGAGTAGCACCCCAAATTCAATTTCTTTAAGACTAGCCGACCAACTGAACCTAATTTTCGTTAATGCCTATACAATAGTAAAAACAACTAGAAGAAAATTAAAGAAGTAACCTAATAAATTTATATAAAATCGTTTCGTTGCTTACTGAGTGACTGACAGCCTTTCTACAGGGTGGTGAGATCAGAAAATTGGCATAGGTTCCTAATGGAGGGAATAGGGAGCACTATGAGAGAATTTCCTGAAATTTTTACGGGGATGTACGTTTTGCAATAGAAATTTTGGACAATAGAAATGGAAATAGTATACACATAGGTTCATCAGTGGCGAGGGGTAAAAATTTTAGTTAGGCAAGCTGGCAAATTATGGGAAGCTTATGTATATTTAGGGAAGCCGGTATAGGATATGAAGGTATTTAGTAATTTCACTATCGAATGTTGGCGATGACCTTTCTTTTTTAGCTCTCACACTTGTTTGACTTTGTTTTTTCGAGATACCTGTAATTTGAAAAGTTAGGCAAACCGGTGAGAATCGGGTTATATGGACGCCACTGATGTACATAAATCATGAGTTACAAAGAACATGTCACTGAGATCTTGTGTATTATAAAGGAAAGAATAGAAATAATAAATAATCCACACGTGTGGGCTCGCTTACCATAACGTTATTTGTTCTTTAATTTTTCAACCAAGCGTTAATAAATGAGATTTCTCGTGAAATTAACAATGTTACTTGTTATAATATCAGTGGCCTGTATTCTTAGTTTACTGCTCTTAGTTCTCATGCCTGTTAAATAACTTATGACGGTGCTAATTTATTTGTAGTATAAAATAGTATGCATACTTGAATAGAATAATTTTTGCTGCACTGTAAATTTTTTTATATAAATTATAAGACAAAGAAAATGATAAGATGAAACCAATAGTTTTTACTCTTTTGGTCCAACTTTTTTACAAATAATTAAATAGAACATTGTTGTTTAAATTTGAGTTTATTATGATAAATTAGAAGCTTTAGACTTTCGGGGAATATCTACAAGACGTACGAACAAGACATTTTAATTGCTACACTGACAAAGTGGTCAATATGGCAACTAATATACACAAACCACAAGTGGTCAATATGGCAACTAATATCAAACCAAATATTTGTCAATTAAGATCTGTAGTCATATTATATTTTTTTGATTTTATAACTTATTTTTATAATATGATATCAGTTTCCATTTTAAATTCTGAAATAGGCGGCATTTCACTATCCATCAAGACTGAAAGACTGATGAGAACAGTTTGGTCAACGAAGGCGAGCGTTAATGAACACTGAACACTTTAAAGGGAACCCTTAAGTCTATACTAAGTTTGAGAATCTATGCACTGCTCTGAGTTCCTCGACTCAGTACAATGAATCCATAAAATGTTCAACTACATTTAAACCCGCAAATATTTCGTATAGAAAGTCAAATGCATACAACAATCTTCTTATGAGAAAGATAAAAAAAATAAACTCCCTTAAAACTATATCATCTGTTAGGTATCAACCATAAATAGTAATAATCTCCTTTTGGACAATATGAGTGAAATAAAAATTAAAAATTCATTTTTTTTGTTTTTAACTGGCATGATCAAAACATTAATTGACATATATGTAACTACATTTGGTAAGATTTAAAACATAAATAAGCCATTATAATATACCTCTTTGAACACACCTTCCTTTACAATTATCGTACTTAATACCAAAGTTCTTAACGAAAGCGCCTGACAAGAATCATAATAACAAGTTAATTTATAATAAACGTCAGGCGCTTTCTATCTTTCTTCGAATGAAGTATTCATATAAATTTAAGTACATTTTATTAGAATCATATTAACCTAAATAATTTATCACCATTATGACGCAGTGGACATGTGTTATTGTTCACAAGAAGGTTGTAGTTTCCATTCCTCGTAGCTATGTCTCAACTTAATATAAAAGTACGGAATAAATATAAATTATAGTTCAGACTTAGATTTTTTTTTTTCGACTGTGTAGTATGCTGTTGGCCCTGTTGGCCTCGACAGCGTCACCGGGTT
This sequence comes from Philaethria dido, assembly GCA_033558755.1. Lineage (NCBI taxonomy): Eukaryota > Metazoa > Arthropoda > Insecta > Lepidoptera > Nymphalidae > Philaethria > Philaethria dido. Next base: position 657,139 of record JAKGSA010000429.1, on the reverse strand, counting down.
TTGTGGGGGGCCGGCTTGAAGAGCTCTGACCCTGGCTTGGCCTCCTCGGGAGGAGGACCATCAACTTAGAACTGCAGTGTCACAGGGGCGCCTCCTGCGAAGCCGAACCTCGGCTTGCGAACACTGTTTGTAGTGGGGGACTTTGCTTTCGCTCGGCCTGACATAGATTTGTTTTATTTCGTTATTATATCCATTTTATAAATTAATGCCAAAAAAAACAATAGTAAATTAGATTTAATTAGTAGATAAAGATTTTTAAATTTTAAGATTTTTTTATATTAATTTTATTTTATTTATTTTAATTTATTTATTTTATATTATTTATTTATTCGACGCTCCCAATTTCTCTGATGGATCCGAAATGTAAAGTGGCTTAACAAACGAAATTGTGTTCATAAAATTTGTAACGTGAAGTGAAACTCCCACTAAAGCCCAACGGGCCGCAAGTTAAGTATATCTTAAATCAATATGACTAAATAATGAATTGTTACAATTTTGAATTACCTAAAATAGATTGTTACGGTAATTATCACTTAATATTATTTTAAATTCTATCGGGATATGATAGATTTAATACAATAATCCCATGTTTTGTTTCAATTCCATGAAAATATTATGATATTTATCAATTATAATATAGGGGAAGGGGAGGAAGCCTAGTAGGTAGGTGGTACAAACTTCTTTATTTATATTAATCAAACCGTAAACTGTTATATCACATTTCTTCATGAATACACTGTTTATAATATGGTCTAGTTTTTTGCCGTCAAAATCATGTCAGGTAGCCCCGGACACTTCATTCAATGATGGTCCAACCGTTTTTTGGCTTTGCAAACATCACAGTTATAATAAATATTCGATGAACACAGTCATCACAGTACACTCGTCTACTCTATACGAGTATACTTGTAATACAGTCGTTCGGTTTGGTCTTCTGGCCTTAGCTCCAGTGCGTAATAGCCCTAATACATCACGTATGTTTCACTTTATAAGGTTAATATGAATTTAAATATTTAAAAAGACTGAACCAAAATAAAGCAGTTCTTTTAAATGCTCATTGCCTACATTTATTTACAAATGGACGTAATAACCATACTTTTTCAAAATATTAAAACGCATAAATCGAGTTTTTTGACTCTTTAGCATTTTATTCGATTTATTCATGTAAGTAAATTCGTTTATAACGAACTCATATGAGTCTATATTAAGCCAATATTTACGTAAGCTGCTTCGAAATTTGATAAAAAAATATCATTACACGCTCCCAGTTCTATATTGGTAGGAAATGATATTTTGTCTGAACAACCTTTCTTATGAATTTCCTGTAGGTATATTTAGATTCAATGACGTGGAATTTGAGTTTTAGTTATACTATTTACACGGAGAGTGACAAATTAAATTAAACTTGCATAGAGAGTGAAAAATGTATGGAGATTTCCTTGTTAGAGAGAGAGACTGTATCAGATGCTTCAAGTCATAATAAGTTTAAATTTCATTTAAAAAAAATGTTGTTACAGATAATGTTATATTTTAAATAGGATAAAAAATACCTAGTAGTGAAATATGAATTTGAATATTTTTCATATGACTTCTCAATATTAATTATTTGTTACAGATATTATTAGATAATCTATGATGAATATTGAGAATTGTGATATAAAAATAATCTATGCGCTTAAATTTAATTTTACTACCACCATTTATTTAAATTTAAAGTTGATTTTTTGAAGAAAACTGAAAATTAGTATAGATATTATGCCCAAACACTTAGCAAAAATTGTGAGCATATGGGTATAAATATTTATACGTGAATTAAAAAAAATATATACGTAAAGACAAAAATTATACATACAATTCTAAATCTATACAACAAATGAAAAGAACCATAAAACATGTCATATGAAATGAGCCACAAAACGCGATGTATAAAACATACGAGCTGTACATGTACGTTTCTGACAATGACAAGTGACAACAAATTAGCTGCGGTCTTCTTTATGGGGCAAAACAAAAATGTTCAAAAAAAATAAAATGTTTCTATTTAATGTAAATATTAAGAATAATTTAGATAAAAACATTCAAATAGCACGTCTAAAAGGTATAAAATAAGTAACAGAACAGAAAAAAACTAAATATATAATTAATTAATGACTTCTTTATCATTTAGGTTGGGTAGCCGTCTCAATTTTATCGTTAGTAAATGTGAAGATTGATAGAAACCTGTGCTTAAAGGAAGGGAAGAGGAAACACATACTTTTTTTTTAGCTTCACGCTGTCCTATCTATATATATGTCCTATCCCGCATATAGCAGGGTAGGCAGAGGGAACCAGAGAACCTAGTGTTAAGACACTCCATTCTCTTTCAACAACTCCGTTCCCTACTTTCCGCCATGCAATTGAGGCATTGTGGGTTGAGTGGCGGAACTCAACGCCGCACTTTGCCTTTTTTTTTGCCTTTTTGCCTCTTTACCTTACCAAGCCCAAGAAATGAAAATACAAAATTTTACATTTCCTGGAGTGGATAACATATACATGTATATATATATATATATAAAAATATTTTGAAGCGAGTGTATAGAAAAAAGATTTTATAAGGCTTAAGTTCCTAGTTATAAAATCTATGAATATTATAACATTCATTCAAAACTGTTTGGAAATAAGCTTATAAACTAAATTTTATTCGATTTTTTATGTTGTTTATTTCAAGTAAATCGAATTTGAAACGATAAATATTTCACAATTACTTTATTAAGTAACAGAAAGGATTTATTGCGCAAGTATTAAACTAGGAGCGTACAAAATCTTCTAAGTAAAGCAATTCATCAAACTGTGTCGAAGTTTCCATCATCCATCAAATACTATATACCTGGCATGATTCATACATTTTTAGCATTTTGGAATGTGAAACGTTGTTGCTTAATAACTTTAGCAGTACAAGAAATTATGAGAAATTCTCTGTTTCTAGAGAACTATGGAACGTTACTGATAAAAGCATTATCAAATAATCTGATAACAAATATGTAGCTGGCAAAATATTTTGGCGCATAAACTAGATGCCATCGACATATATTGCGGAAAAGCCTAACTGAACACAATAATTATTAATACTTAATCCTAATTAGGCAACTAGATACATTTAAAAAAATAATCTAGTTTTATACATAAATAAAGTACAACAGTAGGTACTACAACGACTTTTAACTACTAAAAAAAAGGATCCGGAATGGTCGCTAGTAAGTTGTCACATTTCCTAATTTATATTAGATACCAAATTTCACATACGTATAGTCTAAATAAAATTGCTGAGTTTATACATAAAGAATAAGGGGAAATTAATAAAATCATTAGGGAAATTACATGAATTCTGCGCCTAAAATATTCAATCTACCTTTTGTCCATAAAATATTTGCGTTGGCCAGTAAGGGTAAAACAAAATATTAAAAAGAATGAAATGAGAACATATTAAGGAAAATAATGAAAAACATAATATTTCAAACTTTCCCAAGCTCCTGTAATTCCCCGTATACATATATCATAATGCGAAACCCTTAATGTTGTTTTGTAGCCTTTGAAAATACTTTGGCAACGATAAACAGAGGCAAAGTATACTATGTTAGTTTATTTTCTTTTTCTTATACTTCAGCGAAATAAGTTAACAATGACTTTGTGTGGAATTTGTCTGAATATTTTAAAATAATATTAGGATAGGTTGGAAAATGTTGAATGGATCAACAAGTTCTATATACGAGTATATTTTGTCGAAGCAAAAGGTGTAGAAACGCTAGTAACTGAGTTTTTCCTACTACTACTAGTAAATGAGACATTTTCCGTTTTAAGACCAGTATCAAATAATATAAAAAGCTAAATTTTTTTTCATTTCATTATTTTCATATTTTTCCTAAATCACATTTTAGAGACATATATATATATATTTAACAAAAGATCTGGTTAGCTATCTCATCAATTCATTAGAAGTTACAGAATTTGAGATATTGAAATTTTTTGAAACAATTTGAAACACCCGGTTACCATAGGGCATTTACATTTAAAAAAATCTTGTAAAAAACGTTTGCTTTAATCTGTGATTTCAAATTTTGTTTTTCTATTAGGCTTATATGAAGATAAAACTTTAAATGATACTTTAAGAATTTCTAAAACATAGATAACACAAAGAAAACAAAGATCAATAACAATATTAATGGAGTTCATTCGTCATTCATTTTGTATTCGTCAGTAATTACGAAACTCAACCTTGTAAAATTTGGCGTGATTTTTAAATACAATATGAATATTTAGTATTCATTTTCTTTTTTTAGTTATAATTGAAATTCTTATTCTTAATAATTAAACTATAAATTTATATTGTTCATAATTAATTAATTTAAAAACCACAAATGTATTTGTTTTATTAGAACATTTAAAAAGAACGTCAGGCATTCGTACAGTCCTTGAGTACTTTCTTAATTGGTTTTACAGATAGGAAATATTTATTTAGAATTCATCATTGCTATTACTGTAGATTAATAGGGATCAAAACACTTAAACGATTTTATTTGCTATTGATAATGGAACATTGAACTTATTAGGGCCAATTGTTAGGTTATCCGCAAATAGAACAACGCAATCTGTATTGTAATTTCTAATAGTTACTGTGAAAGCAACTAGATATATGCGCAAGGTGATAAAGATCCTTTTTCACCAAATATTACGTATATATTTATCTATAAAATAAAAGTTACGTCATCTTAAAATTAATAAAATATTAAGAAAATCAATTACGGATATCTCAGCTTAAATAAACCAGCGCCTATGATACGATGATTAGTCACAATTGACAATCATAGTAAGGATTTTGCTACTTGTATTTTCATAAGCCCCTACCATAGCATAGCTGGGCATAGCCCTTGATAAGAAATCATATCTATGTCGTCGTTTTAATTAGAAAGGTACGTATCCTAGATAGATACTTAAAAGAAAATAATATTCTTTATGTTTGATTATTTTTACCATTGGCTTATTATATTTTGATGTTCCTGGCTAAATGAAAACTATAGGATGAAATTAATTATATTACATATACGTTCTTTTGTATCGTATACATAATTTCAAATAACCCTTTTTCAAATCAAATATTATAATTATTATTGTTCAAATCTTTGTCCATTACAATTTAAGAGCATTTATAACCTATTTGTCTATTAAATTAACCATTTTCACTTGCTTAAAAAAATGTGTTATTTAAGATTGCTTACAAATTTTCAAATTTAATTCTGCTATTGGAATTATTTTCATAAAAGAATAAAAATAATTACTATAGCAGAATTATCATTATGATATTCTTTTATTGGTATATTGTAACATTCATAGAAAATATCATACCGTAATCTTCAAAGTAACGTTTCAGTAGTATTTACATAATCTAATTTACCCGCTTCCTAGTGAAATTGTATCTTTTTACAATTTATTTGTAGAACCTAGTGCTAAGACACTCCTTCTTCATCTTGGCATTTATCCCGGCTTGCCAGGGTCTGCCTTCCTACTCAATCTACTCCACTTTGCTAAGACACTCCGTTCCCCTCTTTCCACCTAATTGAGATTTGCGTGCTGAGTGGCGGAACTCAACGCCACGCTTTGCCCTGTTACCAAACCCAGGAAAAGAAAATACTAAACCTTAACATTTCCTGGAGGGGGAATAGAATCCACAACTTGTCGCGTTTACAATCGCACGCTTGTGCCTCTGCGCTACGACAGGCGTTAAAAAGTATTGATTTGTTAAACAAATTCAAATATCATAAATAAATACACAAAAACAGTAATAAAATAGTGTATATTAAAAAAAATAATTAATGAATTGTATACAAAATTTGTTCACTGATAAAAACATTATTATAATCATTTTCAATAATCTTTAATAATAATAGAATTATAAAAATATATCTTTATAACAAACAATAACAACAGAATCATATAAAATAATCTTTAGCAGTCTTTACATATTTTAAAGTAACTGAGCTTACAATTGAATGTTAAAAAATCACAATTTGCACTCTTACGTTTAAGAAACCCTCATCCATTTAACTTTGTCCCACATTGCAGGGTAGTCAAAGATAACCCAATCTTAAGACACTCCGTTCGACACTACGTCCGAAATCGAGACATTGTGCGTTGAATGGCGTAACTTAACGCTGCGCTTTGTCTTAGTTGAGCTGGGTAATGGAAATAAATAATAAATTCCCTCGAATGGAAATCGAACCCACAAAAAATTCAATTTAGTATGAAACTATCCCACTGCGCCACGATAGCATCGGTACAATTGTATGTAATGTAATTTAAAAAGGTCAATGCCTACTTATTTATCTTTATATTCTTTTTAAATGTTATATTATAAATTTGAATCAGCAAGACTGTAACAATATTGTATTCCTCAAGTAAAGCAAAGTGTTGATTTGTTAGTTTAAACAAATTAAAATATTTGGTGAAAACTAGAAGTATCTGTTTAATGACAACCGCTAAAACAAAATGTATCATAAACAATGTCTTTATTATATGTAACTATTTTAACCGGATTAATCGCGTTTATTTTAGTATTCGGAAATTCATTTTTGAAATCCCGACGTTTCGAACACTTTACAGAAGTCCGTGGTTACAGGTATTTATGTGTCAGGTATAAATACGCCATTAATCCGGTTAAAATAGTTTCATTTAATATACGTAATAATCGCGAAAATCAGAGATTTCATTATCGCTTTATCTCTTCGCTATTTTTTCCAAATAAATTTAATACGATAACTGTTTCATTATTAAAATTTGTTAGTTTTATACTAATGTGTCTAGAACACTATGCTACTACAGAGCTTTTTAACGCGCCTCTATTAGTAACACTTGTATCCTATTATAATTATTTTAATTTTTTAAAATAAATATAAAATAAATGCTACGATTTGTTACCATTTCTTGCTGTTCCATTTGCTTGAACATTTACACACGTAAACGAATCCGATAACAATACAATATACTTATGACGTGAATTTCTATTCCAGGATAACTTGAAAATAATTTTAAGCGTGTTCATGTAATTTCTTTCTTAAATTTTTTAATTATCGCTTTACAAAAAAAATATTGGGACAATAACTTTACTGTTATTAATTACTAAGTATTCATATAAAATAATAAGATTAAATTATTTAAGGTTTTTTAAAACATCATTGTAATACCAACAGGTATATGTAAGATTGTACAGGTGTTATAGCGTATCTATATACCTATAGAAATACAATAAATTCTAAAAACAATGAAATTTTAAAGCGAATACACTCTGGTATTTTGTTAAATTCGATGAAACAAGAGGTTAATGACTTTCAAATTAAAATCGTGACACTTCGTTAGTTCTTGCATATTCTTCCTTCCTTTGTGGATCTGTGACCATGTCCCTGTGCCTTCTTTTCTCCAAAATATAAATATTTCTGTAACAAATAATTAATTGAATTAATTGAATTGAATTAATTCTCACTCTGCATTAACACTTGAAATATTTTTTACATTTTTGTTAGAAATGAGGAGCTGAAAAGCCATAATAAAGAACTAAACTAAACTAAAAATAATGTAACGTATTTAATGAGAAAGGGAACCTTAGTTGTAACCAAATTACTGGCCTCAAGTGTTTTTAAGAGAAACAAAATTTATACTTTTTTAATACAATAAATATTTAAAAAAAATACATGCTTGATTTATTTATACATCTATTTTTTTTAGCTTCACGCTGTAGATACTCTATCCCGCTGGATAACAGCGGGATAGAGTATCTCATACTATATAGAGTATCTCATATATCTAGTGCATAAGCACTCACCCACTTCCACGGGTTGACTGGTAGAGATCTCTTTTAGAGATAAGTCCACCTTTGTGTACTAAAATTTATGTTTGTCTTTCTTTTATGTTGTTTAAGTGCAATAAAGAATATAATATCCCACATATAGCAGGGTAGACAGAGGGAACCTGAGAATTATTAGTATTAAGACACTCCGTCCCCCACTTTCCGCCGAATTTAGGCATTGCGTGCTGAGTGGCGGAACTCAACGCCGTGCTTTGTTGTTACCAAACCCAGGAAATGAAAATACAACATTTCCTGGAGTGGGAATCGAACCCACAACCTGTCGCGTTTTCAGTCGCACGCTTATGCCTCTGCGCCACGATAGAGGTTAATTCTTACTGTAGGTATATTAAATTAGTAAACACACATTTTTGGTTTTTTATTGAGCATATTTAAACATTCAAAAGACCCGTCTTAAAAGTAAATAAAAGAACTGATCATTTAAACTTCATGACATTTCTTACAATTTGTTTTCCTTTAATATGACCTTGATCGAGGTTCTTGCCTTATGATGATATATAGTGCACATTAGCTAGGCATACCTCTTTCGTTTCAAAATCATTTTCACGCATTCTTGTCACATAAAGCTTAAATATATTGAGACATTTCTCACTACTAGCTTCAGTTTACTTTAATAACTTAGCAACAAAATTTTCTTCATAAATATCGTTGAACTATTTTTTTCATTTCTTTTAATTAATGAGTTTCATTCTCTTAAGCGTAAGAGACCATCTTGGTGCAGTGCGTAAACGTCTCACTTTAAACACGATTGGCTGTGGGTTCGATTCTCTCTTGGGATGATGATTATGTCTATATAATTTATTTTAATTTTTCCGCTCTAAGAGACAAATCGCGGTGTTGAGTTCAATCACTTAACAAACAATGCCTCAATTTCGATCAGAAGTCAGCCACTGTTCTTTTTGACTACCCTGCTATGAGGGATAAAGCGTAAAGTTTTGTTCTCGGATACAGACAATAATAGTAAATATAGTAGTTAATAAAAAATAATCAATATTTTAGATAGTTTTTAAAGTGTTAATCATACACTTAGGAAACGAAAAACATATTTTAAAAACGTATAGAAATTTTAACGCAGCGGGACTCGAACCCGCGCCTCTTGGAGACCGTCCAAATCCGGAAAAAAATAAACAACGTTGAAACGTATAACTATATGATGACAAAAAAATAAAACAAATTAGATAGGTTAACATGTTTGACAACCATTCCTAAGTAGTAATTATAATAATTTATTGACACTCATTAAATGCATGTACAAACTAGATGAAAATGATTATAAATATTTTATATGAGTCCATTTGAAATCTAATATCTTCACGCGTTTTCCGAAAACAGCGGGCATGGCAGATAGAACCTAGTAAGTTACTAATATGTTACTAGTAGTAACATCCATATAATTAGAGGCCTATCGTGGCGCAGAGGCTCGAGCGAGTGACTGTAAATACGACAGGCTGTGGGTTCGATTCCGACTCCAAGAAATAATAGTAATAAATAATATTTAGTATTTTCATTTCCTCGCTCTGGTAACAAGGCAAATCACGGTGTTGAGCTCCGCCAGTCAGCACGCAATGTCTCAATTCGGCAGAAAATGGGGAACGTAAATGTTAAAAGAGAACGGAGCGTCATTAAAGTAGGTTCTCTGGCCCACTCTGACTAACCAGCAGCTGACTCACTGATCTGACATACAGCGTGGAGCTATAAAAAGACGTAGAATTTTGTATTGGGCGGTGAAACTTTCCGTTCTTCATCTTGATCATGATCTTGATCATCAATCAGAGCGAGAAATTGTCTGCTATGCAAGGATAAAGCATCAAGGTGTGAATTATTGTTAAAATAAATCTATTCTCTGTAAATATTCGAGAGCTATAGAACCGGATGCATTAGTTGATATTGAATTGTCCTCCTGACTTCCAAACACGTTAATTTCATATATAAATATTTTTTTCTTGACCCTGAACTATCCTTCTCTTTGTTTCATTAATATAGCCAAACCACATTCTCAATTTAATTTGCATACACATGTCTTCTTAGTTTTTTTCTTCATATTCACCTTTTCTCAAACACAGTGGGGCAGTCAGGGAGAGAATAGTAAGAAAAAAAATATTTTTCGCTTTCTGTTACGATTCGACACATTACGAGTTAACTAGCGTAAATCAACGCAGCGCTTTGTCTTACCAGAGCGGTGAAACGAAAATAATTTAAATATAATTATTTTCTCGAATATTCAATGTTTTTTAACTTATTTATGCCGGATATGAAATAAGATACGTATTTTTTTCTGAAACTTCACATTTTCTCCCGCATTGCAGGATAATCAGGAGAAACTAGTGTTATGACACTCCATTCTTTCCCTTTGCTTCAGTAATCGAGACAACGCTGGCGTAAATCAACGCAGCACTTAATAAATATTTTATATGAGTGAAATTCTATTCTAATCAGATCAAATCAGAGCGGTAAATGATGATAATTTAAAAATAATCTTCCTGAGTGCGGATCGAACCCATAACAAATCGGAAAACGTCCCACAGCGCTACGATGGTCTTTTCACGTCTTTTTTTAAATGCTTGTCTCTTCACGTCTCTCTTTAAATACTAGTGTAACATTTATTATATTGATTTAATATACTTTTTATGCATTATTTAAAAAAAATATTAGCATTCTGCACTTCTTCTCTATATAAACTATAAGTGTGCCAAGTTTCATGCTCCTCCGTCCGCGTAATTTTCGTAAAAAGGAATCCAAAGTTTTTGCTTCACGTATTTATATATAGATACTTAAAGACTCTCTTACAACTATCATTTAACATTTTTTATTGATATATAACTTTGCTATTGAAACAATGATTGACAACATAATTGCTGGTTAATAAAAGCATTTTTTTTTCATCAACATCTTAATCAGCTGAGAGCATCGCTTTCTCTCGTGTCTCTCATAAATAATTTTGTGTTCATTTTAATAAGTCATTGGTAAAAGTGAAACTTCTCGGCGAATTCCAGTTATGTTTTTATCTGATTTCATATTAAGTTATGTTAAAAAAATATAGGCCTCCTTTAAATATAAACGCCTGTCGTGGTGCAGACACTACCATGCGACTGTAAACGCGACGGGTTGTGGTTACGATTCCCATTCAGAAAATGGAATTTTTCATTTTCTGGGTTTGGTACTAAAGGCAAAGCGCGGCGTTGATTTCCGGCACTCAGCACGCAATGCCTCAATTCGGCGGAAAGTGGGGAACGGAGTGTCTTAAGATTAGGTTCCCTCTGCCTACCCTGCTATATGCGGGATACAGCGTGAAGCTATGTATGTAAAGGTATGTTAAATATAAAGAGAATATAGTTATATTTTCTATGTATCCATATTCAAGTCATTCAAGAATTATTATTTCATATATAGTAATGGACTACTATTTGGAAAAAAGTATAAAATGTGTTTACTTTATTAAAGGAGAAAATGAAATGTGTATTTTGTCATGAACGCAAAATATGATACTTATATAATATATTTCTTAAATTGCTTTTCATTCATTAAAAAATTATAAACATTGAAATATCGTCTCAACATTATGCTACAATTATTCGGTATTTGAACCTGTGCTACGGGCATGAAATAACGGCATGTCTAAGGACATAATTAATAATAATTTAGATATTTTCAAAAAAACTGTGACCATCGATGCTAAAAAATATATATTTTATTTGTTTCTGCACAGCACTGTAGGTAGAGAGAAGCTATTCTCAAGACCCTATATTCTCGACTATCCCTCTAAATTTGAAACATTCTGTGTTAAGGGGCGAAATTTAAAACCACACCATCTTACCGAATAGAAAACACAAACCAAATTGTTCTCTCCGATCTCTTTCAACATACACAACTCACTTTCACTACTAACACTAGGTTCTCAGGTTACCCCTGCCTACCCTGCTATATGCGGGATACAGCGTGAAGCTAAAAAAATAAAAAAAAAAACAAATTGTGAAAAAATCGACATATAATTCCCGCGTGAGCGAACTCACAACCTTCGTGTTTACAATCACATGGTGTCCCGCTGCGCCAAGATAGCTTCAATAAGAATCAAATACGTAACCATTTAAGCATATATTTGTAATTTTCCTGTTTCGTGTATATTTGAAGGACTAATTTTGTATGGAATGCACATATTACGCACGTGAAGACGACCAGCGGTGAACACGATTATCAAATCGACTTACGCAATGTCATCAAAGCATAATACAACTGTATATATTTTGAATAAATTGTAATATAAATTGCTTTGGTTATGAAATAAAGTAGTCTTGTATTTTAATATCATTATATAATAATAATTATTATGAAAATTGTGTCGTCGAATAAGGATATTTCTCGCATACTTATTAATAATACTATTTTTTTTTACCTTTAAACAATTAAATATAATAAAAATCTCCTTATATAAGAAAACCCTACTGTAGAAATTTAAGCAATAAAAAATTCTCTTATTTTTTTACTATAAGCATGTATCAAGCCCAAACGCTTTTCATTTTCGTCCATAAGATTGCGGTGAAAATGGTGGCGAACCCTGACTGTGTTATGCGTAACCTAACTGTTGAATCTATGGTTTATATCCTACGGAGTGGAATTAAAAGTTAGTTTAAATTAATTATTAGTATCTTTCATCAAGTTCAGTCATATATGTACCAACTTATTCACGATGATTTTTATTGACTTTCTCGGTGATTTAAATTCTAACAAATCTTAAAATACATCCAGGATAGGTGGAAAGAACTTCACGTACACCGTTTCTTGTTTATAAATCAAATCATTTTTACCCGACTGTCAGAGGAGGATTATGTTTTTCGCGCGTATCATGTATGTTTGTAACATTCTTTATTACCTCATATCTTCCAAACGTCTGGACCGAATTATATCATTAAAATGAAGTTAGATAGGTATTGATACTCCGAGTGCTCTTAGATATGTGATGTCACTTTTAATTCAATAAGGCGCCCTCTACGGCAATTACGTCATGAATAAAAAGAAAAAAAATCGTTGATGGGTAACGTGAGGAGTATCCAATGAAAGGACTTAATTAGCACGTTTCAAATATACAGTACGTAACTAGCTTTTTTAGCTTACTTTATTCGTATTTGCTTCCTAAATTAGAAGAATTAGTTCAGTTGGGTTTTTTGTTCTTTATAAGTAGTAGTTGAATATAGCTGGAGTCAACCATCACAATTACAGTTAGAAAAGAGATAAGGAGAGAGAGAGAGAGAGAGAGAGAGAAGCAATAAGCTTACAACTAGTTTACTATAGTAAAAGAATTAAAAAATACTTACACAAAAAATAACAAAGCTACTACAGTAAGAGCAGCGTCGAACAAATAAAAAGCTCCTGGAAACGTTTCAATAGTATGAACGTAAATGAAGCTGGATGTAGGCATGTATATGATCGGAGCTATCGCTTCCATTACACCCATCACTGAATTAAGCTTCGCTAAAACAAACACAAAAAGACTAGTTAGTATATTTATAGGGCTTATATTTATTTTAAGCAACTTACAATATGTTCTATTAACTAACTTCACGCTGTAACCCGCATATAGCAGGGTAGGCAGAGGGAACCAGAGAACCTAGTGTTAAGACACTCCATTCTCTTTCAACAATTCCGTTCCCCACTTTCCGCCGAATTGAGGCATTGCGTGTTGAGTGGCGGAATTCAACACCGCGCTTTGCCTTGTTACCAAACCCAAGAAATGAAAATACTAAATTTTACATTTCCTGGAGTGGGAATCGAACCCACAACCTGTCGCGTTTACAGTAACACGCTTGTGTCCCTGCGCCACGACAGGCGTTATAAGATGAATAACCAAGAGATAAACTCAAGTGTTACAATGTAAAGGAATATTCACATAAAACAATCCATTATTATTCCAATCATAAATATGTTAAAGCATCTAAATGTCGTGTAACAAATTCTATAAGTATTGAAATCAATATTTATACTTTTAAATCATAGTTTTTCTACTTGAGATTGAACGAAGACTGGTTTGCATTTTCCAAGGCCAAAATCGGTTTAGTTGTAATAGCTAATTTAGACGAGGGATTATACATATTTCACGCTTAGTAATAAAAAGTAATAATATCGAAAACAAAGAGTATCAAAATTCATTTTGTAGGTTTAGCAACATTTAATTATTTACAACAAATGAATTAAAATACAACAGTTACGTCTATGTATTATATAAAACGCTTGCTTTACTATACATTACTCAGGGACTGATAGACAACGTACAGGTGAAACTACTGGAGAAGACAGAAAGCTTAAATTTGGCATGTCAAAGAATGTCGGGGACTGACACTAAGAAAATTTTTTTTCATATTTCTACGAAAACAGGAAACCAGGACTTTAGGGTTTTATAATCCATGCAAAAAAACCGCGATACAGCTAGATAAAATTAAAATAACTATAATAAGCTTTTAAAATTCTCTTTAAATTATATGTGATAGGAAAGAAAAGAAGTCTAGTTTATAAGGGAAATAGATCTGCAGTTTGTATAACACAGTAACCTAGTAGGCAACGATTGCGTAAAGTTACGTTTACATACTCGTAGGTGCTATGTAATAAAGATAGATGCAGAAACTTCTGAACTAATTATATTCTGTAATAATTGTGTAAGTAAACCAGATATATTTTTTTTTTTTTTATGGATACCGGATAGCAAACGAGCAGAAGGACCGCCTGATGGTAAGTGGTTACCTTCGCCCATGAACATCTACAACACAAGAGATGTACTAGATGCGTTGCCAACCTAGAGGATACAGATGGAAAGGGAGGATAATGTAGTAGTCCGCTGTCGGAACCACCACATTTTGGGGAAAGGATGGGTGGGAAAGGGGAAAACCTGGCTTACATGCCATCGAACCGGAACACATCATAAGATATTTGGCGGTTCGTCTTTGACATGATAGTGGTCGCGAGCCAGAAGGACGACGAACCTCCTACCACCAAAAAATATATATTTTATATATAATTATTGACAATGTATTTATTATGCGCTGCACGAGTTCTTGAAGTATTGCGCAATACATGTGTTTTTGTTACCATATTGCACACCTTCGCTATATAAACTATCTGAAAAGGACTCTATGTATATTTTCTGCTTGAAGTACCAGGACTTCATAATTGTATAGGATGTTATGTTGTTTTATAAATTCTTATTAATATAAATATTTGTTATTTAGTGCGTATCTGAAAAGTACCAGGAAACCATATTCGATGAGGAGATCTGACCACTAATAATCAAACAGGCCTGATGAATAAATGATAAAATTTTGTTTCTAGTTTTAAATTCTCTCTCTTTTTAACTTGACAAGAAAGAGATGGATTTTTACTAAAATAGTATTAATTAAAAATATGTATATTTCTGTCTCATTCTAACCTACACATTTTTGTATTTTTGTCTCTTACCTGTAGTTTTTTCCGTTGCATCCGGTTTGCGATCACAACGATTCTGAGGATGTTTCACTTCAAAAAAACAATAGACTCTCTGACTAGATAAATAATTGCAGGAGATTTATGATAAGTAATCATTTATTTTATTATTACAATAGTTTAGGTGAAGTAAGACCAAGAGTTACACCTACTTACTTATTGAATTCTTGCTAGTACACCGGGACCCCGAGAAAATAATTTTAAGCAAGGCTTTTAGGTTTAAAAAATATATATTTATGAATGGTAATTAATGATAATAATTTGCAACTCCACGCTTTAAGCCGCACAGCAGAGTGTTCAGAGAGAGTCTAGTGTCAAGACACTCCGTTCGCTGCTTTCTGAACGGATTCCAGACATTGCGTGATGAATGGAGGAACTAATTTAAAGATAACAAGAAGTTATTGAAGAAAATACAAAAAAAAACCACATAATTTTTAAAACAAAGTTACAAATACATTGGAGTACCTATTACGCTGATAGAAAAATACCACAATCTTATTTTCCGGCCAGACGAAGTATTCTCCCGCTATCATAATCCGATGTAACGACTACTCGACAATGCCGGGATAGATAAGCAGACAGTAATTTGGTTTATAAAACCTTTAATGTATAGGATTTCCTCTCCAGGCCTTTAGAAGCTTTGCTATGTATCTTATAATAAAGTTCTTTGTTTTAATTAATTTTAAGATAAGCTTATTTTTTTTAATATAGCTAAATGAGATGTAAACCAAGTAAACTAAATTTTATACATACATATACGCGGGATACAGCGTGAAGCTATGTATGTATGATACATAGCTTCACGCTGTATCCCGCATATAGAAGGGTAGGCAGAGGGAACCTAGTGTTAAGACACTCCGTTCCCTTCTTTCCGCCGAATTGAGGCATTGCGTGGTGAGTGGCGGAACTCAACGCTGCACTTTGCCTTGTTACCCAACCCAGGAAATTAAAACTTCCATTTCCTGGAGTGGGAATCGAACCCACAACCTGTCGCGTTTACAGTCGCAAGCTTGTGCCTCTGCGCCACGACAGGCGTTTTACTAGACTAAATTTTATTTTTTATTATATTTAAAAGCATATTGCTAAAGTCGCATTCATTCTAAATGTCATGCAACTAAGACATTTATAGGAATGGCATCCACTGCAAAATGTTATAACATATATTTCTTAACACAACTAATTATAGATTTACCTACATTTCACTTTGCCATGGCTTATTGCGGTTGCAGTTTTGACATAACTTGCCATAATCTTGGTAAAAATTGCTCAAGAAGTATACCTAAAGATATTCAATGCTCTTATTAAACAGGTTATTAAAATTTTTAAAGTTATACCTAATAATATACTGAAGAGACAAAATTGCTAATATACATTGTACTAGCTGTCGTTTGCAACTTTGTTTTGAATGACGTTAAGATTGATACTTGTTCTGTTTCCATATTTATCTTCCGTAGTTTTGGCTATAAAATATAAAATCGTATTTTTCCTGTTCCCGTAGAAATTCTAGGATAACTTCTGTTAGTACTCTTTTACCTCTTTTACCGCTCTAAAGAACCTACTCACCAAATTTTAAAATCGAGTTGATTTGTGTATTAAGCGCTCGGAGACTAATGAAAGAGTAAAACTCTTTCATTAGTCCCCGATATCCCGATATAACACATTTTTATTAATTAATATATAGAAATGGAAATAACTTACCAATTTCTTCAACAGCTACCACTTTTGAAGCGAGTGACCTCACGGCAGTTAGTCCAGTAGGACTGAGAATGTTAAAAATAGGTGCTGAGTAAAACCAGAGCCTAGTTGGTGCCAGACCTAGTGCTAAGCATCCAGCTATTCTACTGATACCAGCCATTCCACCAATAATGCAGTCTTGAACACGTAGCTTCTTGCATAGGATTGTTATGCAAAATATTGTACCTGTGGAAAAAATATAATTAATTGAATAAAGTAATCTAAAATATAATAAATAATTGATATAAAGTAATATTTTAAAAAGAAACGAATTGGAAGTGATCCGTAAAAATACATAACAAAATAACAAATTTTATTTGTAAGTCAAATTTGTATCTTTACAGAAACAGGTAAAGATATAAAAAATAATGAGATCTTTTATACCCTGTGTCATTTGGATTATTAAATATAAAATATGGCCGATCAGGTTTTAAAAATCCAGCAACCCATTAAAACTTTTGCCAATTTTAATCCCGAAAGTAATATTACTAAAAATATACGAGTACTTTCTACACAATAAGTACAACGCCCTTACGTGGGAATTGGAAAGTGGACATTTACTTTAATAATTAAAACTGCTTTCGATTAAATTTAATTACGTTTTGTTTTTAAATCCCTACAGACATACGTATTTCCCAATAAGCGCTCCTGATGATTATTGATACTTAGAGAGCAGCTAAGATAGTTTTTATAATCTATTCTATTTTTTTTTATCTAGTTTCAGGCATCTCCCGCAGTATCAGGTATGAAAAGGCCTTTAAAACGACCCGTTCTCCATTTTTTTGTTTGATTTTTTGACAAAGAGTTTAAATTATTGTTTTGAATAAGTTTACTTATTCAAGTTTTAAACTGTTTTGAAAAAAAAAACAGTAGTTTATATCCTTACTATATAAATTTTGAACCTAGTGTTAAGATACTCCGTTCTCTTTTAAAATTTCCGTTCCCCACTTTCCGCCACATCAAAACATTGCATTCTAAGTGGCGGAATTTAACGCCGCGCTTTTCCTTATTACCAGAGCGAAAAAATGGAAATACTAAATATTACTTAGTATTTTCATTTCCTGGACTGGGAATCGAACCCACACTTGTGCCTATGCGCCACGACTTATATAAATAAATTCGTATAGGTATTTAGTACTGTAGCAGCTAACCAAGGCTGCTAATAAAAGTGTAATGGTCCTAGTATTTTAAAAATTTGTTAAAGGTCACTAGGTCTAAAAGGACACTAAAATCTATATACATTTTAGTGTCAAACTCTGTTTATGCAAATTAAAGTACCCATTGAAGGATGCAGTAAAATACTTCTCAGTTCCTTCGATATTGCCATATGTAGGAGTTCGGTACAAATAAAAATTCTTGTTTTTATATCTTTTATATATTTGCTATATTTATATAAAAAAAAACGATAAATTTTACATTCGATTTAATTTTGTACATAAAGTTTATATGGGCTATAGCAGAATCTTTATCTCAAGCTGTTTAAGACAAAAACATTTTCAAATATAAAGTACGAAAGTACCGAAACGTGTAGTGGCTTATCTTTAGGTTTATATTGGGCAAAAAAAGAAATAAAGTTAGCAAAATATTAAAATATGACTAAACTTCAATTTCAAATACAGGATAAACCAAATATAGTATTTATTATGATGACAGTTAAAGCTAATATTGTGTAAATTCTTTTTGTTTTTTTATTCTGTAATCTTAGATTTTTTTAGAATTTAGTCCTTAGGTAGACTAGACATAGACTCAGACACTAATTTAAAAAGAAAGAAATCTTAATATAATGTGTAAAAAGATTCTTTGCACTAATCATATAAAAATATACTCATATTTATAACTAACCTACCACATTATCTAACTACTAAAACTGATATAACGAACTATGACCCAAATATTGCGTGTGTTGCGCGATAGTAATAAAAATATGAATTCCTATTTAAAGTACAGCAAGTCAGATTATGAGCATAAGTTTCTTCTATTTTATTGTGGAAGTGAATAATCAAATAATAACAGATGATGTTCTGCTATGATCCTAACGTAATCGTTGGGTTCTTAGAGCTTTATTAGACAACTTTAAGTGGTATATTTTATTAATAAAGGTAGAGTCAAAGTCAAAGTCAAAGTCAAATAATTTTATTCAAAATAAGACGTTACAAGCTTCATTTTTTGAACGTCAAATAATTTACCACCGGTTCACTAAATTTAATGCCTCAGACCTGAGAAGAACCGGCGCAAGAAACTCAGCGGGACTATTTTTTTTTTTTTATATTCGACAATGGTTTACAATTCTTTATTATTGGCAATGATACCTTTGAAACAGACTGGAGCGAGCATTTCATTCCCAAGGTGTGTTATCATTTATAAAATCACTAATTAGGTAATAACCTTTAACACACAAACATCTTTTTACAATTTTTTTAAATTGTAGAGAGATGAGAGTTCGTAAAAGGTAGGTGAGCGTTAATGCACCGTAAAGAGGCCCTCTAAGCCTATACTTTGGTCAAAAGTACCAGGCAGCTGCGTATGCTGCTCTCCCTGCAATGCCATTTGCACTGTGCATCCATGGAATAAAGAATTTCTTCTCTACATATTTGTAGACATTATATCTTGAAATCGATATATGCAAAAATGGTTGCTCAAAATAATTCTTAGAATACGTCAGACATGTCACAAATCAGCCACGCCGCAAAATTCGTTATATAGTTTTTCTTTATGTTTGCCATAACACATCATGAACGATTTTAGAAGAACCATAACACGAATATCTCAGTCCGTTTCAGTTCAGTACAGTTCTTAAATTATGGCACTTGGACACAAATATCTTGACGGGGATATTCGACAATTATCACAGCCGGTTGTAATCTCTTGATTAACTCAATAACCTCAAAACTCTTTGAACACATAATATAAAAACTTATTATTTAAAAAAAAATACTTAAAAAATATATTTATAAATAATTCTTTATATTTAAAAAAGAGACTTAGGACACTTAACTAATGATCGTTCGAATATTGTTTTGAAAATAATGGAATTGAATATGCATTTACTTATCAATGAAAGATAACAATAAGAACGAAATCATTAATGCGTAAAAAGTTATCGAACGTAAAAGCAAAGGAAGTCTTTTATTTGACCTCATAATATTTGGTTGGCTTACAAACATAATAATAACATTTGACGTTCGATTTCGATCGATTGATTTTTAAACAATTTAAAAGAAATTTCTTGAAAGTTTAAACATATTTAAATAAATTTTTGAATTTCAAACTTTTTACAATTATATAATAGACACCAGTGGCGAGGGAAATTTAGTTAGGCAAGCCGGTAACTTAAGAGAGTCGGTATATATTTAGGGAAGTCGCTACATATATTTAGGTAGTAATTTCATTTTAGTGGTTTTTTTAGCTCGTAGCAGCTTTCTTGACTTTGTTTTTTTACAAACTTAATAATAATTTGAGCTCCATATTTTCCTGGTGACCTTTTTTTTAAGCGTATACTTGGGTCGACAAGGTCCCAGGCACTGCCTCGAGCTCGCACGGTGAGCCCGACGAATGCTTAATTTTTTTTATAACGTACGTATAAAAAAATATATAACATTAAATATTGCTTGTACTAAGAAAACTAAGCATGATAATAATTTAGGAAAGCACGTGGAACATAAAATAATGTTGTCAATAATGACTAAAGAAAAATAATTGCATTGAAAAGTGGAAGTAAGCATTTCGGCCATTAGAGTTCATTATACACTCAAATCAAATTTATATATATATTTTTTTTTATTATTACATAATTTTACAAATTGTTCTTAATATCTTGTCTTATAATTGCCTATTTACTTCTTTAGATTACACATATAAGTCTCTGTGCACTCAAATTCAATAAAATACATGCAACTTACCACATAATCCAAGAACGGTGTTAGCAGTCCCATAAATGCTGTATTCTACTTCGTTAAAGTTGAATTTCTTGATTGCATACAAATAGCTGACTTGTGAATCACCTGAAAATAATAATCGGGAGTTATTCTTATTGGAATATGTTAGGCGACAAAGTAAGGCAAAAATATAACATAAAACATACGTATAATATAGAAAATAACACTGTAGCAATGATACTGGAGGAAGGTCACGTAAAAATCATGAGAACCGGAGGGCATGATGAAGTTAGTGAGTGTTGATGAGGCGAAAGAGGTCTGCGAGACCGTAGCGTTTGGCGCTCCGTTCTCTCTAACTACCCCGTTAGGGACAAAACGTAAAGCTAAGTAAGTAAGTAACGTAGAAAATACAAAAAATGGTAAAGTAAAGAGTGTTTTAATTTTGAAGCTTCTATTTTCTCCATTTTTTTATTTTATTATTATGTTTTAAAACGCTTCTAATTCACGAATGATGTTACAACCTCTTATAAATTTTAACTCATTTATCACGTATATATCATCAAAGTCAACATATTTTTTCCTGCTACTATTTTTATCGTGTTTGTTTGATTTTCATTTTAGCATTTACCATAAATGAAAAACGACTTTTCCGTATTAATACGAGACTTATGGGTGTTTTCTTTCAAGAGTTTTTGAACTGCAAAATTTATATCTTTTTTAATGTACTTTAATTGTCCTTGCATAACAAAGCTTAAGCCAAAGCAAGAGATAGGGATCTCTTTTCCCGTAGTTTCTTAGTAGAGTAGAATAGAAAAGAGAGAAATAAAGATAAATCGTGACATTTTTGTGTTCGCAGATACTCAACTTTTTGTCAATTCTATTTTTCATATCAATCTAAATCGGGATCAATTGTAAATATTTTTAATTCGATTTAGATTTCTGTAAATTCAGTATCGAATTATGATTAACTAGAAAAATATAATAATTTACAATAATTATAATATATATTAAATTCAAAATAATTTTGAACTCGTTTCGTTTGTCTGGTGAAAGTAGTTTAAATCTTTTGGTCATATTTGGTCAGTAAACTTACGGTATCTATCGACATCTCGAATAAAAAGTCTTTGAAGTAGGTATACGATATATCACTATATGTTTTGTATTTATAAATGATAACTAAAAAGGCTTTTTACATTTATGAATATAGTACAATATGATAATGTTAAACAATATTACAGTAATTCATTTAAAATCGATATAATATTCTTTTCTAATGTCGATACAATTATTTTTGAAAGTTAATGTTTGATTTGATTCTATGATTTATTATCTGTCGTCATACTCGTCATATGCGTGGCTCGAGAGCTGCTGAACAAATTTTTATGCTTTTATAACTTCAATATATTATAAATACAATTATGCTTTTCTCTACAATCTAAGTGACAGGGGCCCAGGGTTAACAACATTGCATGAAAAATAGTAATTATGCGAAAAAAATACTTTTGTTAAGCGTGTTAATGGAACTGAGGCAAAAACGACTTTCACGTAATAAATTGAGATAAGAAAAAGTAATAAAAAAACTGTGCGAATTCGGCGAGTATCTATATATAAACACGTGAAGCAAATACTCTGTACCCCTTTTTACGAAAATTACGCGGACACAGGAGCATGAAATTTGGCACACTTATAGTTTATGTAGAGAAGAAGTGCAGAATGTTAATATTTTTTTTAAGTAATGCATAAAAAGTATATGAAATTAATAAAATAAATGATACACACACTAGCATGGTTTGACATCCATGTTTATATAAAGCTACATACATTACTAAAGACAACGCGTTGTTAACGCGTCAACAGGGATACTAGTATATTTTATTAATAGTATCTATATATTTATTTTTAAAAAAATTCTAATAATTTGAGTTTAAATCTACACCTAGACTATTTAATAGGACATGAGATATTACATACACGTATGTATATCACGACGGACAATAAAAACTAAATATTATGCTCATTACTTTGTTATTGTATATAACTTTTTGATATATTATGTATGTGCAATTGTCTATATATTTTCAATATATTATTCTTCTAATTTTTAGATCTATGTTTAAAATTAATATTATTTAAAAAAAAAATACTATGACTTGAAATTTGATAATTCTTTCGATATATCGAAAATAAATATTTGATAAGTAAACTAAATACATATTCCTTTTTTTTTTCATTATAGTTTGTTATTATTTACTTAGCGTTCATTTTACTAGTAAATATTAAAAATTAAAAAATGTTTTTAAGTAAAAGTTAGATACAATTACCACGTGTGAGATAAAATGGTAGAATTTCTCCACATTTCTCTCCGACTTAATGCATAGAAATTAATATTAGACAATTTACTCTTTAAAAAATTGCAAAATGGCTTCTATCACGACATTCATTGAATGATTCGATTAAAAATCGATAACAAATTTAGAATGGTAACCAATTTTCACAAATTGATGTGAAACAAAAGATTGTTTATTTTTAATTATTATAGCATATTTCTATATCTAGTGTCTACTGTTAAAATTCACGTTTACAAGTTTTACATTTTCATATTCGACAATACATATGCAATTATCAATTTCAGTGCTTTTTTTTTTTTTATGCATAACTGGTGGCAAACGAGCAGAAGGACCACCTGATGGTAAGTGGTTACCTTCGCCTATGAACATCTACAACACCAGAGGCGTTGTAGATGCGTTGCCAACCTAGAGGATACAGATGGAAGGGGAGGACAATGTAGTAGTCCGCTATCGGAACCACTACATTTTGGGGAAAGGATGGGTGGGATAGGGGAAAACCTGGCTTACATGCCATCGAACCGGAACACATCATAAGATATTTGGCGGTTCGTCTTTGACATGATAGTGGTCGCGAGCCAGACGGAGGACGAACCTCCTACCACCAAACATCAGTATATATAAATTTCACTATATTTTTGATTAATTAACATTTTTATCTCTCCCCGTCTATAATATTCAACAGATGTGTACATTTTGTTCTGAAATACACTTCTTAGTGTAGTTATTGTTTATTTAAATACAAAAATTCTCACGAGTACCAAACCCACAATCACCGCATAGTCGACTAATTGCTTCCTTAACATACTTAAGTAATCATAATTTTGTTACACATTACCATACTTTTCGTAGTAATTATACTTTGTCCTGAATGAATACTAGTTAATCTAGACCTTATTTTATTCCGCGCATAGGAATGAGCGTATAGCCAGCTATATAACCAGTTTTGTACAAGTTGTATGTTATATATTTTTAATGTATACTAGCTATCTACGTTTAACTGTTTTTTGCACGGACTATATTATATTTACAACTTCAATTACAATTTTCATGTTTCTATTTATATATGCTTAGGTGGTAGGAGGTTCGTCCTCCGACTGGCTCGCGACCACTATCATGTCAAAGACGAACCGCCAAATATCTAATGATGTGTTCCGGTTCGATGGCATGTAAGCCAGATTTTCCCCTTTCCCACCCATCCTTTCCCCAAAATGTGGTGGTTCTGATAGTGGTCTACTACATTGTCCCCCCTTCCATCTGTATCCTCTAGGTTGGCAACGCATCTACAACATCTCTGGTGTTGTAGATGTCTATGGGCGAAGGTAACCACTTACCATCAGGTGGTCCTTCTGCTCGTCTGCCATCCGTTATCCATAAAAAAAAAAAAAAAAATTATAATAACCCAATATAAATTTCAAATATGATATTTTTTTATTAACAAGACACTACAAACGACGGTGACGGTAGACGATGTGTCTTGAGTGCCGTTTTCGTCTTATTTTATTATATTGTGTTTTTTCTTTTGAGGTATTGCGTGTTGAGCGGCGGAACTCAACGCCGCGCTTTGCCTTGTTACCAAACCCAGGAAATTAAAATACTAACATTTCCTGGAGTGGGAATCGAACCCACAACCTGTTGCGTTTACAATTGCACGCTTGTGCCTCTGCGCCACGACAGACGTTATATTGTTATTATATTGTGTTAGATTAAACCATAAGAATGGTATACTGCACGTGGATGGTGGGTGTGAATTCATATATCATCCTAGAAAATAACAATTTTTATTTTTACGTTTCACTTAGTCAGAAAAAAATTACGTTGGTTTCCTTCATTCAAACTCAATATCGTTAAATGAATAAATGAAAATAAAAGAAAAGAAATCTGAAAGTTTGTTTTGTAAATTGCCAAAAATTTAAATAAAAATAAAAATCGAACAAAAAGGTTTACAAGAGCAAAAACATTTTGGAACGTACCGCTTAATAGAATAACATATGGTATGGTACAGCGGTAATATCGACTCAAATATGCTTATTCCATAAAAGGTATCTTCTACCCTTAAAGAATAATTGGGTTTTTTTGCGTAAATATCACATTGACATTAAAAGACAGAATCGTTTTCAATACAATGTTATAAAGCCTTCGTTTATGAGAAAAGAATTAAAATGAAATAAAAATATTTATATCTTTTCCTTATTTATATGTGTACAAACCTAAATAAGTTGTTTTTGTTCTTTTTTTTTAATTCATTTGTTTTTTTTAAACTTATATCGACAAATACTCATCAGGTGGCGTAATTGGGACGTATGATTATTATTTTTTTTTTATAAATGATAGGCTAAAAACCATCAAACCATACCATGGTATGGTTTGATGGTTTTTACACCATGGTGTATGGTGTGTGTAACATTTATTTTATTAATTTAATATACTATTTATGTATTATTTAAAGAAATATATTAAATAGTCTCCACTCCTTCTCTATATAAACTATAAGTTTGCCAAGTTTCATGCTCCTACGTCCGCATAATTTTCTTATGTGTGTAGACAAACGTAAGCTAGTTTTTTTTTTAATTTATTTGTTTTTTTTTTTAACTTATATCTACAAATACTGTCATCAGGTGGCGTAATTGGGACGTATTATTATTATTATTTATTTTTTTATAAATGATAGGCTTACGTTGGACCACATCAAGCCTTATGTTAAGCGTTGACGGTTTACGATGATACATGCTTGCCTAGAAGATAACAATTAACTCATGTTTTGAAGATCCTCAAATTGTACGACTCTGGAAATAAAGACGCGGGCAATGATTTCCATTCTTTCGCTGTTCGAATAGAAAACGGGTTGTAAGTTCAAATTCACTAAGGAAAACATTTTAGTTATTACATTAATATACTTTAAAAGTCTCTGAAATCTTTATACCGTCTGGTAAATGTAGAATAGATTAATGGTGATACATCACTAGGCTGTCAAAAAACAGGTATTATGTGAATAACCCAGCAAGTGTTCTGTGCTATAGAACGATACTTTATAATCTTTTTTATAGTATTCGTTACCTAATCTAGCAATCGTTATAAAAACTACACATATATAATCTAGTACGTGGAGAAAAAACAGTGGACTTCTTCTTATGAAAATGATGCAGACGGTGGTACATGAAATTTGCCACAGTTAATTTAGGAAATGAGTGTAGGAGTGTAGAATCAGAATACTTTATATGAAAATATATTTGAATTACAAATAAATAATAAAATAAATTATACCCACACTATGGTGTCTTAGTTATTTTTGTATGTATAACGTTTTTTTTTTTTTTTATGGATACCGGATGGCAAACGAGCAGAAGGACCGCCTGATGGAAAATCTGGCTTACATGCCATCGAACCGGAACACATCATTAGATATTTGGCGATTCGTCTTTGACATGATAGTGGTCGCGAGCCAGTCGGAGGACGAACCTCCTACCACCTCGAAAACGTGTTTTACATGTTGCTAAAGCAACGTATTTTTCGCGTCAACTGGGCCTATAACACAAGTAACATATAATGTAATAGTCTATAATATTTTAAATATGATTTGAAACTTAGAAAGGCACTTTACAAATTTTATTCATATCATTACTATTCTTGTACCTGCTTAGGTTTAAAAGAAATAAAAGTAGACATGCATGTATTTAAATGAATTATGCTTACAAAAAAAGAAACATCATATGGACATATAAATAATTGACTGGATAATTTATACTTTTGATTGATTTATATTTTTAACTGACTTCAAAAATTAGGAAGAGATTCACATATAGAATTCGACTGTGCTGTAATGTGTGCTACCATATAAATTTTAATTGGGTAAACCAAATTTGGTGATTCTTTTTTTATGCGATAGATAGTGAATAGATAGATAGATGGGTCAAATAGTTTTTGAGTTATTCGTAATAATGTTACATTTTAGAGCTTTTTTTTAAAGCTAGTTTTTTTTTTAATAAAATCGTAATTATTTACATTTCAATTCTTATCACGGAACTCACTATATTCGATAGTATATATGAACAGATTCATTATTAAAAGCTAATTGGCGGCAATATAACCAAGTATCTGGTTGGTATTCATTAAGCAACATGCCTAGACTGTTCGATGGAGACGATTGCTTAAACTTTATAAGTTATTTACGTATTTTATGTATGTATCATATTTATATATTTTTATTAACTACTGTCCCCATAAATGCGTTAATAACGCATTGCGTAGTAACGTATATGTCACTTTGTATAAACATGGATATCAAACTATTAATGGGGGGTCTTCACTCTCCTCCCTGGGGAGGAGGGGTGATGGCTTCAGGCTCTTAGGCCTTCGGCCATGGGAGTCTTCTTCGTCCATGAACATGGGCGGGCCATCGGGTTGGCCCATAGAGCCTCTGTAGGGGTTCTGTCTACAATTTCGGTTCCAGTTAGGGAACCGAGGAAGGATGGTAGTCGTAAGGGGGAGGGGGGGAAAGAGCCATATGCCACCCGGGCGATCAGCCCAGCCGGGTGAGACCCACGATTCCTCGTGTGAGGCCCAGCTAGGCGATCAGCGACCAAGGTAGCAGCTCAGGGGATCAAACCGTGGTAGTGTGTGTAACATTTATTTTATGAATTTAATATACTATTTATGCATTATTTTAAAAAAAATATTAGCATTCTCCACTCCTTCTCTATATAAACTACAAGTGTGTCAAGTTTCATGCTCCTATGTCCGCATAGTTTTCGCAAAAAGAGATCCATAGATTTTGTTTCACGTATTTACATATAGACAAGTTAGTCTTGGGAAAAACTGTAAATCACGAGATTATTATAGTTTTTTATCCAACTTCAAAAAGGGAGGAGGTTCTCAATCTAGTGTATTTTTAGTGTGCTACTGAACTGAACTTTTTGCTAGGTGAACATATATAGATGATTCTTTTTTCATATATAATGCTACCGATCTAGTCCCATTTATAATTGGTAATTATTTTACTTTTTCATTATATTTGAAATCTTAATTACAATTACTTATATATAATTATACCTACATACATAGCGTCACGCTGTATCCCGCATATAGCAGGGTAGGCAGAGGCAACCTAGTGTTAAGACACTCCGCTCCCCATTTTCCGCCGAATGGAGGCATTGCGTGCTGAGTGGCGGAACTCAACGCCGCGCTTTGACTTGTTACCAAGGCCAGGTATGATAATATTTAATCGATATATAATTTTGATGGTAAAGTAAGCTATTTAATACATTCTTAACGATCTCAAAATAAAGATATTGATATAAATGATCATTATAATGAATATAGCTAACGTCTTTAGCATTGTTAATTAAGGCAGAGAGAACAGTCACGTGATAGAAGTAGTATGTATCATTTTGTTTTGTGTACTATTTGTAGACAGTCGACGGTCAAGCAATTAGCGTCTACCGCATTCTGAATGCAATATAGATATTAAAACAACACATGTTTTATTTTTAAGATGGTTAACTGAATTAAGTTATTATAAATTATTTTTTTAGCTTCACGCAGTATCCCGCATATAGCAGTGTTTAACGCCTGTCGTGGCGCAGAGCGTGCGACTGTAAACGCGACAGGTTGTGGGTTCGATTCCCACTCCAGGAAATGGAATTTTTCTTTTCTTAGGTTTGGTAACAAAGCAAAGCGCAGCGTTGAGTTCCATCAGTCTATGCCTCCCTTCGGCGGAAAAGGGGGAACGGAGTGTCTTAACACTAGGTTCCCTCTGCCTACCCTGCTATATGCGGGATACAGCGTGAAGCTATGTAATGTAATGTAATTTACTTTCAATTTTTCATTGAGGCTAGCAATCTAGACAATACATAAGTATTATGAAAGAAGAAGATAAATATATGTAGGTTAAAAATGGATATATGTATTATATATATTCCTATTAGCCAATAGTATTACGGTTTCGGTATCAAAAAGGCGTGGTAACTTGAATTCAAGTACCACAGACAGACAGATTTTGAGTAATCATAAATGCAAAGAGGTAGTTATAATGAACCGCCATTAATTTATTAAAATTCAAAATTAATTTATGATGCTTTATTAATTACTGTAAATTTATTATCATTTATAAATTGCAAAGCGAATTAAATTGAGGTTCATACATATTTAAAATATTCCTAATGAAAATTTTATGGATGTACTAATTACTCAATTATAATGTTTCATTATTATTCAAGGTTTAAGTAAAGGGAAAATTATTTGACTGATAAACAGAACGTAATAAGCTGTTAGTGTCACACAAATGAAACAAAGTTATTGGAATTAACATTCAAATTATTAATAAGAAACAGTGTAATTAAGGAAAAATGACGAATTGTTTATAAAATAATCAATTACCAACAAACATTTATTAAAGCTATTAGATACTTTTTTAATAACACCTAAGATCTAATTTTATTTTTTTTATCTATATTTTTTTTTTATGGATACCGGATGGCAAACGAGCAGAAGGACCGCCTGATGGTAAGTGGTTACCTTCGCCCATGAACATCTACAACACAAGAGATGTACTAGATGCGTTGCCAACCTAGAGGATACAGATGGAAAGGGAGGATAATGTAGTAGTCCGCTATCGGAACCACCACATTTTGGGGAAAGGATGGGTGGGAAAGGGGAAAACCTGGCTTACATGCCATCGAACCGGAACACATCATAAGATATTTGGCGGTTCGTCTTTGACATGATAGTGGTCGCGAGCCAGACGGAGGACGAACCTCCTACCACCAAACAAGAATAATATATAAAACTATATTACGGAATCTATAATGAAAGTGACATAATTATTTAATAATTTATGAAGTACTTAAATACATTACAAATTCAAATTTAACAATTAAATTTTATTGCATTTTAACCTAATTATCTAGGTGAGATTTTGTTATTTTCTTGGCAATACCGGCATCTCGAGCAACCGTAGCGTGATAAAATAATGTTTTACCTCGATCATTTGAGTGTAACGGCCTAAATCCAATCATACATAATATTAGATTATTCTGACTTTAATGAGAAGGAAGAATCATGAGAACAAAAAAAAAAGTTTTTTTTTTCATTGTTTTTAGATCAGCTGTTAACTGTTATATTGTATTTTATATTAAATATAGATTTAATTAATATATTGAAAGATGAAAGATTTTTTTTTAGCTTCACGTTGTATCTCGCTCATAGCAAGGTAGGCAGAGGGATCCTAGTGTTAAGACACTCCGT
The DNA here is from genome assembly GCA_033558755.1 of Philaethria dido. Taxonomy (NCBI): domain Eukaryota; kingdom Metazoa; phylum Arthropoda; class Insecta; order Lepidoptera; family Nymphalidae; genus Philaethria; species Philaethria dido. The sequence continues at coordinate 626,588 of JAKGSA010000429.1, read as the reverse complement.
TCCCCACTTTCCGTCGAATTGAGGCATTGCGTGCTTAGTGGCGGAACTTAACGCCGCGCTTTGCCTTGTTACCAAACCCAGGAAATGAAAAATTCCATTTCCTGGATTGGTAATGGAGTGGGTTCGATTCGATCGGACCTATGGGGTTTACAATCACACGCTTGTGCCTCTGCGCCACGACAGGCGTTGAAAGACGAAAGATTAAGTACTTAATTTAATGATTTTACTATATTGTTCTATTATCTGTGATTTTACACCAAAAAGATGTTCTGTTATTTGTTCTAACTAATTTTTGTTACTCATAAATATATTATTTATTCATATATTTCATATGTTAGTTTAATGTATGAATTTTTTATTGCCTTGGTTAAGATCCTGTATTTTTTTTCTATCCACATACATGTCAGAAAGAGAATGCAATCAATTAATTGTTAATTGTTATGCAATCTAAACGTTACCTTATTTAGATGTCTCATTCGAATTAAAATTTATTTCGCCACTGTTGTAGATTGTGATCATTTTTACAAGAAATATAATTTAATATTTTATAATTTACCAATGACTATAAATTATGATACATATGAACATATAGTTCATGATCGTTCGGTGACATTTGAAAAATATAAATCAACATTCACGATTAATGAGTTTTATTCAAATACCGTGTTTTAGTCTTTATTTCATTTAATAAAATATCGATATATTTTTGTTATTGATTTCTATTAATTAATTATATTTTTTTGGAACGGAATTTTACTTGAATAAAAATAATATTTCTTGAACGTTTAATCCGGTTCGCAAACTAATCGCAGGTCTTTGACCGTAGCGCATACATTAGCCACATACGTCACGATATGATAATATAATAATTACGCTAAATTTCGACTCATCTTAAACAACAGTATGTGATATTAGAAGGAAATGTTAGGATTTTATCTTAACCACGCGTCGATTGACCTTACATGAGAATTGTAAAATTTGCGAACAAATAATTATTTTTTTCGTTAGTTACTACATTACTCACCGTATAACGGCCCCACCATAAGAATATATAGCACGATCAGTGATAATATCTCATTCCTTAGTCCAAACGCACGTGGTTTTATCACGACTAGAATCGTCTTAGCGACCAATCCAAAAACGTCATTAACAACATTTGTAATATTACTTTCTTGATTCACTGTAGTCCTGTTTTCTTCAGGAGGCAACACATCCTCCAACCGCAAGAGGCCAAAGAAAAATGTAGCACTGTACAAAACAATTAGCACTGAAAACACTCCGTAGTAGCCGAGAGATTTTAATATTATACCACTCAAAGCAGTCCCCGAAGGTGTTCCCAAACTGACACAAATTGTAACGAGTCCCAAACGAAATGTTCTGCTTTCCACTGTAGTCCGGTCTGCCATAAAACTATACATACCCATAAATATTATAATATAACTACCACTGAATGCTGCAGGTAAAGCTTCTATTAAAGCGGTTTGCACCAACGATAATTCGTAAAAATAATACGTCGCCAATATCAGACCGATGTTTGCAACAATTTCTCCTAAAAAAGGTACCAAAATAAATATCTTTCTTTTCTTCGTGCGATCGCTCCAGGCTCCAACGAAAAGAACCATCACAGCTGGTATACTGGTCTGCAAAGGGAACTTCCAGGCCATGACACTAGCTACCAAGGACTGCACTAGGTTTACTTCCTTCTCGAGACTAGTCGTATTTCTGTCTCTAATTCGATCACATATTTCATCACCGAATTGAAAATGAACGCGGCAAGATTTTTCTAAATGCATATTCTGTACTGCTAACGACGACAAGGCCGTACAAAACATGTAAATAAAAAGACATGGCTCAACTGTGGTCTCACTAAAGAAGTATTTAATTTGTTTCAACGCACACTTATATTTTTCGCGCCACGTTTTATTTTCCCCGTCGTATGTGAGACGTATGTTTGATTTAGTAAGATCGCTAGAACTGATGTTGACGGTGCTAGCACTCATGTTAAGCGTCGATAAAAGTGAGAGTTGGTAAAAGTGTTTAGTATTCACTTTGTTATTTGAAGCACGCAGAGCGGCTGGCATGCGGCGTCGGCGTCCGATAGTGACTACTTAATCCGTTGCTTTCCGACTGTCGTTTCCAAAAACCAGAGTTATTGTCAAGTTGTAAAACCAAGCGCGATGAGAGAGCGCGGCCCGGGCGCTCGCATCTCTGTTGCTGCGATAACAGGGTCTCAGTAGACATGACGACCCTTTTAATAACTCGTAGCCTATTATCTGAGCACCTTGAGTTACGCATCATATAACATTGTTTCGCTCGACTCGAGTAAAAGATCGGACAGGTGTAAATGTTCGAACAACTGCAAATATTTGCACCTTACCGTTTATGGGTGGCATGTTTCAAAAGGCCATCCAATAAAATGAATATCGATGACCTCGACAAAAGTGACTTGAGGATATGTCCTTAAGTACCTATTACTTGTTTTATCCTAATCAAACATCACTTTAATTGTTTTCACATGATTTTTAAACTGGTAATATAATATTGTAAGCTTTGATAATAATATTTACTAACTGTATCATCTTGACTCAGCATGTACAGTATTTATTTGATTTAAAGAATATTCACGTGTTTTTAAATTTATAACTATATTTTATGGAATTATTTTTATTTAATATTTTAACTCGATGTCTACGACCTCATGGCCAATTTTTTCTTAGTAATGAACAAAATTAATTGTTTTAATATTGACGTATGTATGTCTACACATATGTTTTTATAGTAGGTAGCTACACTTGCCTGTATCGTTCTCTTCTCATAAAAATGTTTTCAACTTATTGAACTCTATTCGTTACTTAGTTATAAACGTGTCGTATTTTCATATTTAGTTTATAGTTATCGTTTAAAAACAATTATATTTTGAGATAATTACAATGTAAATTATTGAACAAAGAACATATCACGATTATCAATATTCAAAACTAACTGGTTATCGAACTACTAGTATCTTTTATAAGTTATAATTTTTTACTCATTTTGTTACATTTTTTAAAATGTCTGGCTTTTTAATTTCAACAATTCCAAGATTTTATCCATACTTGCTCCATAAAAAAAATAACAACCTGTAATGTATGCTTGTATTGTTAAAAATTAAAACATATATAACATTCTGGGTTTGGTAACAAGGCAAAGCGCAGCGTTGAGTTCCGCCACTCAGCACGCAATGCCTCAATTCAGCGGAAAGTGGGGAACGGAATTGTTGTACGAGAACGGAGTGTCTTAACACTAGGTTCTCAGGTTCCCTCTGCCTACCCTGCTATATGTGGGATACAGCGTGAATACACTGAATTATAATTTTTATTGTTGCATTATATTGTAAGAGCCTTAAATTATATTATAGCAAGGTTATACAATTCAAGTTTAACACATTATTTCTATATTGCTCTGAGATTATTGTAGGCGGCTCTTTATAAATTTGTCACACTCACTGAAGTTTTTACACTTTTATGGATATTACTTCTACTAATATTTTACGTTAATGAAGTCAGTTATTACATACTGTATTAAAAAAATATCATCTATACTTGTATCTTAATTAATTCTAATCCCAGTACTAAATATATATATATATATATA
>JAKGSA010000429.1:583426-622854 GCA_033558755.1 Philaethria dido | reverse complement strand
TATATATATATATATATATATATATATATATATATATATTTTAACAAGCTTATATTTGTCTATCAGTATGCAATACAGAACATGCATAATGACGCGTTACTTCACATTACGTCAAGTGCTCATTGTGACATCACAAAGGTACCTACTCTTTAATACTAGTAGACTGATAAGGAGATATAATTTATTTGTAATTCATAAATTATGAGTAAGCTTAGAGTTCATAATAGCGTAGCGTTTGACTCTAAACATGATGGGTAGTGGGTTGGATTCTCACTCAGGGGAATGGGTACATTTAAATTTTTAATTTCTTCGCTTTAGTGAGACATTGCGGCGTTGAGTGCCGCTATTTAGCCCGCAATGTCACGAATTCTGGCGAAAAGGCGCGAACAAATTGTCTTGAAACCGGGTTGTGTCTGACTACCCTACTGTGGGTTAAAGCGTAAAGCTATTTTTTAATGAGAATATTTATTATTTATTCGCAAAGTAAATTCAGCTCATTTTCAAAATAACCAGCGTTGCTGAGCAGAAAGAGAGAACGTACCTCAAGACACGCCGTTCTCTATTTTCTCATCAAATCGTACTTTACATTCACATATTAGTCCCAGAGAACTTTGCACACGCATTTGGACTTATTATTTATACCAATACTCAATACACATAAACACACAAGAACACACGCACATAGCCTTCGAGGCTTTCATATACTGACGTAACACAAAAGTACGGTATAAAATATTGAGATACTTCAAGCTTTATTCCTTTTAACAGGATAGTTAGAAAGAACATATTGTCAAGAAACTTACCACCCGAAATGGAGAAATTGGGTGTTGAGGATATATAAAAATAAAAAAAAAAAAGAAAAAAAAAATAGTCCCGCTGAGTTTCTTGCGCCGGTTCTTCTCAGGTCTGAGGCATTAAATTTAGTGAACCGGTGGTAAATTATTTGACGTTCAAAAAATGAAGCTTGTAACTTCTTATTTCGAATAAAATTATTTGACTTTGACTTTGAGGGGCGCACCTATACGCCACGCTTTGTCTTAGCAGAGCCGAGAAAACTAAATAATACCCCTAAGTGGGCATCGAACCCACAACCAATCGTGTTAAGCGTTTATTGTGACCTCATTATATACTCGTATTTGAACAAACGAAATAAATTTTAACCTACAGTCATCGCTTAAACACACTTCTACTGAACCACGATGGTGACGTAATGGTTGCTGATATATATTTAAAAACACGTCATTTTGCCTTTTAAATGGAGCTTTATTACATTCGTCCCTATAATTCTTATCTTCATTCTTTATAATTAAAATTAATTATTATATTAGAATTAATATTGTTGGTTTTAATGATACTGAAAGAGAATACTATGTTTCTAAGAAAAACTGCCTTTTCTAAGAAAACTAGTCGAAATCGTGCAACTGTGGCCAGTGAGACTAGTAAAAGCCTAACAACCCCTTTACCACTAGACCAAATTTCAACGATGCGGGCTCGGACCTTTAAATAAGCTGTTTCTTTTGTAAAGACATGTACCTGCTGTACTTCATACCTACGGAACCAATGATAAAACAGTATTTTTTTTTAAATATACTTTATATATCGCATTTTAATATAATACAAAAACTTTAAAGACTTGTTTGAAAAAAAATCATTGAACCCACGATACTGTTACCGTAACCAATACCTAATATATACCTAAGTAACCAGTGTATACATATTTCATATATTTGTAAATTTACGTTTTAAGCGATAGATTTCAATTTTGGTATGTACATAAAATAATATGCATAATCTTCATGTATAATAAAGCATTAAATGAAAATTGTAATCTTTTTTTTCTGACACGTGTTTGAAGTACTTATTTTTTGATTATTTTTTTTAATCTCTGTCTGTATGTGTTATTCATCATAATAAAATACTTTTATATATCTATCTGATTTTAATATTTATTTTGTATCATGGTATTACGTTCATCAAAGACTAAATTAGTTCAGCTAAAAGGTAACACGACATTCATTGACTGTTAGGCGGTACAAAGTTTGCCGGGTCAGCTAGTAATGAATAAAAACAGAACACTTTATTTAAAAGTATTTCCTGCAGAATAAAATATTTCCTCACAATTGTTCGAGTTTTCCATTCTGTCGGCACTTCTGGAGTATTAACTATTTTTTTAATTTTTCAGAATCATGCCAGAGGAAAATTGTTTACGACGATAGTTCGTTTTTTTACAGTTGGTTAGTTTTAGATAATTATTCCTAAATAATTTATGATTATAAAATAAAAGAAACACAATATAAATAATAGATACACATCGAAATTCTTCAAAAGAGGTGCTAATTAAAGAAATAATAATTTATAATATTTTTTACAGCTTCACGCATTCCATGCATGTAATTTGGTAGACGAGAGAGCACAATGAGTGTCAAGACTCTCCTTCCTCCTTTATTTGTTTGACAACTACTGTCCCACTGCACCACATTGACCTCATACGAAATTTATAATCATAAATGAATGATTAGCACAATGACTAATATTTAAAAATAATTGTCTAAAAACTTTGCGTTTTGCTCGTGACAGAGTATATGTATTGATAAAAAATTAATGGTTGAATAATCATTGACTCTAAAAATAACTTTTAGAGCGTATAAATGAGACACCTGAATCCTGTTGCATAATTTTTCTATTATCTTATAAAATTAATGAATAAAAAACATTGCATTTTCGTTTAATATATCTTTCATTTTAGAAATGACGTCAAAATTATCTATGGGTGTTTTAAAGTACGTATCATAATAGTGCTGATCACGTGATTATAAATAAAGTTTTTTTAACAAAATTTAAATTATATTATGGATTTTTTATTCTATTTTGTCTAGCAAAAAAAGGGGCCAAGTTATACGTCACTCTCTGTTTTACTATAATTCGCATGTAGGTTTTTTATTTCGCATATTAAGGCGAGACCTTTTTTTGTATCGCTGTAAAATGTATTTTACGCGCCTTGCGCAAGGCAGATCTGTCCTACGAAAAGAAGATACTGTGAGACTCATCGAAAAGCCACCAACATGCGGAAACCCTCCAACATGAGCACTGCGGGATTGGTCGCGCATGCCACTACGATCTATATGACGATTCTTATTCCAAGCCACCGCCGCCTTTAGGGTGGTCCGGGTTTTCTTCCAGACCATTCGCAGCCTCAATGCCTTGCTGGATCACCATGGGATCCTCCCGCTGTAGCTCCTTTAAAGTATTGGAAGTTAGACACAACGAAGTCGCAGAAGGGACCATTGCACACCAGTTCCTCTCATTGACTATAGGGAGGACCCTAATCACTACTGCCGTGGCGTCGTGGGATATTAAAAAAGGTGATATCTTTCTGTTTTAAAAATAGGAAAATATACTGAAATAATATAAAAATAATACTTTTTAGGATAAGTAACTAAATATAATAAATCGATTGTTTAAGATAAGATTGGATTTTTATAGAATAACACGTTTGATCACTATGGACATGTGGTCTATTATTAACTTTCCTTGATCATTAATTATAACTCACTTGTTTTAGTGTTACTTAGTTACTTCAAACAAGACATAATTATCATTGGAGGCATCGTGGCGCATTGGGATGGTGTCAGACTGTAAACACGATAGCTTTGGGTTCTATTCTCACTCGGAGAATGATTATATATAGTTTTTTTTATGTCGCCGCTCTGATAAGAAAAATTGCGAGGTTGATTGCTGCCACTCACTACGTAATGCAACTCGCACGCAATTCAAATTCGAGCTGAAAGCGAATAATACAGTGTCTTTTCCCTAGGTAATTTCTACCTACCCTGCTAGGCTAAAATGCGTGAAACTAAAAAACAAAAACAAGAAATCAATAAATATGGTTTTTAAGAGAAAGAACAACATATATTATTTGTATATTTTATCAATGAAGGTATAAAACATCAATACCGTCTTACAAATGTAACAATATAAATAAATTTTCTAAACAATTTAAGAGAATAATTAGATCTGGCAGTGGTAAAAGAGGTCCTGGTGCCAATCAAGTAAAATAGATTATTATTAATATATATTATGTATTTCTATCTGCCTGATCGCAGCATAATTCAAAAAGTAAAGGCTTTCAGCGTGTTATTCAAGCACAGATCACTTCGCCATTGTGATGTTGTATTGTACATGCGATAGAAATTGTTATTAAACAAAGATATATTAAATTATGATTAAATTGCACGTTAAAAAGAGATCAAGTTAAAAATTTGCAGCCTTTACCTTATGCCTAGTAAATATTTCAATAGGTCAGCTTGTATTTGAATACTGTTACGTTTAATATATTTTTTTTTTCAACCATTTTTATGAAAACTATGTAAAAGAAGTACAGGAAACTAATATGTATCAGAAATATATTCAATTAATAAAATAAATATTACTTCTAAGACTCAACTACCATATGTTTGATATTATATACTTTTGAATTATGTGACATCAGTGACGAGGGGTGAAAATTGTAGTTAGGCAAGCCGGTAAATTAAGGGAAGCCGATGTGTATTTAGGGAAGCCGGTAATTTTTAGGCAAACCGATGTATTTACGGAAGGTGGTATAGGATGTCAAGATATTTAGTAATTTCACTATCGAATTTTGGCGTTGACATTTTTTTTAGGTCTAAATGATGTCAGAGCCTATCTTTTTTCTGGCGACCGGCGACTGGCGATAAAAAAAATTTATCTCTCACACCTTGCTTGTTTTTTTTAGCTCCACATTTTACTTGCGAGCTGATTTTTTTTTCGATCAAAGGCCGGTGGGAATCGAGTTGTATGGACGCCTCACCACTGATACACATAGCTACGGCAACAAATATTTTACACATCAATGAGGTTTATCTTTATATGTCATTTACCTATTTATAATACAGTAAAGCTATATTTTTGTAAATTATTTCTAAACTTCGGTTACAGCATTTTCGTGAGCGTAAGCTTCTTTCACTTCAGGATTCTTGACAATATCTTTTTCTTCTTTGCGGTGCAGATAGTAAAGAAACCTGAAAATTATATATTTTTTATTGATTTATTTTTATTATAAACACTATTTATTTTCTTTTTATAAAAATATAGGAATTTCACGAATTTCTATACCATAGTCCAAGAAACATGATAATATAAATTATAAATATATTTTACATTATATTATACTGTAATATTTCATATTTCAGTTAATTTTCTTTTAGTTATATTATAACTTGACTTTGAGAATGTTCGCCCAATATAGTAAGAATCTCTAAATGTAGTGAATATGAATTAATAAGCTGAAAAAATGCAATTCAGACAAGTTACTAAAATAATCAGACTGATACTAAAATAATTGTAGGAGTATCGATATGATGTAGGATCTTTTCGATAAATAAATATAAAATACAAGGCAATCATCTCTAAACTGCTATGTTTAAAGTCAAATACATTACTAAGAGATAAATAATTTGTTTCACAAAAAAAGATAATTGAAAGAACTGATGCTATTATCTTTTTTGAGAGTCTACACAAGAATAGACTAAGCAATTAACAAAAATCTATACTTACATAAATATAAATATTGCCGGTACGGTCATACAACCACCGAGCAGATAAAACGCACCGGGAAAGTCGTTGTATGTATTAGTATATGTTTTACTGTACATAGGAGTGTAAATAACTGGAACGATTGCTTCTACGAACCCAATGACCGAACACATTTTTCCTGAAATGATAAGATTACATTCTATAGAAAAGATAGAAAAAAATTTTAATAAGCAAAATAGAATTTTATCACTCCACAAATTAGTATATTACTATGTTACTTAACAGCTGTCGTGGCGCAGAGGCACAAACGTGCGACTGTAAACGCGGCAGGTTGTGGGTTCGATTCCCTCTCCAGGAAATGAAAAATATTTTCATTTCCTGGGTCTGGTAACAAGGCAAACCGCGGCGCTGAGTTCCGCAACACTCAGCACGCGATACCTCAAATTCGGCGGAAAATGGGGAACGGAAAGAGGACGGAGTGTTTTACCACTAGGTTCTCAGATTCAGCAGTGTGAAGCTAAAAAAAGCTATGTTACTTTAGTGTCCAAAAACGGCTATAGTATTTGTTACATAGCTTGAAGCATGAAGTATATTTTGCGATGGTTAAAACCATTATGCAACGCCAAGTCCATAATATTCATCTAACGTTTTACATTTTCTTTTAGATTATGTGCAGGATACAGGGTGAAGCTTTTGATGTCCTATTATATGAATTTCACTATAACTTTTTAAGATAAAATGTATTTTTATAAATAATAATAATTTTACAGGCATCCATCTAATATAATACGAAAAGGTAATAGATCTTCATCAGTTCACCATTATAAAATTTTATATATTATTCTCATTATAGTTAAAGAATGTCGAATCCGGTTGTTGTGGTTAGGCAATCAAGAATTTACAATAGGATATACAAGAGGTTACTTCTATACATGTTTAGAACCAGTTTCCTTAATATTATTTCGGTCGGTCTATAGCCTATAGTATACATATATTATTTATTTCAAAATACGGCCTTCTAAGCTAATTCAGATATGGAAATGTTACTAACAAAACTATAATATTAATTCCGTTTCAATTTAAATATTTAACAATTAGTTAAAAAAATATATCTTTATATGTCTTCCATGTTATTTTAATTCTACTAGCATACCTGTATAATTATAAATTATAAGCGAATTTGTATAAATAGCAAATCAGTCAGGCACATTAGTTAAAGAAACAAAAAACTCACCAACATTGTCAGGCGAAACGACTTTAGTGCCTAAGGATCTTACAACTGTCGTTCCAGAGTTTCCAAAGAAGTCAAAAACGGGACCAGTAAAGAACCATGTCTTGGTAGGTGCGAATGCGTAAACAAAGCTCGATACTACCTTAGACGTTGTAGCTATTACACCAATAAGTGCATCATGCACTTTCAAAAGCTTACTTAACACTGAGACAGCAATAGCAGTACCTAAAAAAATATATAAAAATCAAAATCAAAATATTCTTTAATGAGGCCTGTCGAGGCGCAGAGGCACAAGCGTGTAATAGTAAACTCGACAGGTTGTGGGTTCGATTTCCACGCCATGAAATGAAAATATTAAATAATATTTAGTATTTTCATTTCCTCAATTCAGCGGTAAGTGGGAAAAGTAAATGTTAAAAGAGAACGGTGTGTTTTAACACTGGGTTCTCTGGTCTGGTCTCCCTCTATTTACCCTGTTATGTGCGGGATACAGTGTAAAGCAAAGTAAAATATTCTTTAATTATATATGATCCCCGCATATTCGTTGCGTGTTAAAATGCTATATTCAAATTCTAAAGCTTTTTTATCTCCCTCATTATTGTATTATACACAGTATAGACAGATAGTCTGCTTAGACACTCGAATACGAATAGGCAATGATAAATTACAATTTACAACAAGTTATTGTAGATCATAAAATTAAAAAAAAAGAATTTCGATTTCTAGATTTCTTAATATTTATAAGATACACTCCAAAAATTTTCAATTTCATTAAAATAATGGAGCAAAGTGCATAAATTATGTTTACCTTCACGCTGTATCCCGGACATAGCAGGGTAGGCAGAAGGAGCCAGAGAACCTAGTGTTAAGACACTCCGTTCTCGTTTAACATTTCCGTTCCCTACTTTATAATTAATATTTATAATTAAATATTAGCTTTTTAAATACTACGGGTAAATATGTATGAAAGGCTTAATAGTAATTACATATGACTGAGAAACGTTGTCTTGATAGTTACAATAGACATTAACAATATAATTACACTCAGACGGTCATTAGCCATAGTGAAGCAGCTATTGTAAATCTACTTGTACCCCATTGATTAAGATAGATATACTTTTTTATATTTTGACAGAGTTAAGATTCTTTTATGCTGGGGAATTTCCTATTACAATGCAGTGTTTTAAAGTACTTGTTTAGCTTCACACTGTATCCCGCATATAGCAGTGTAGGCAGAGGGAACCTGAGAACCTAGTGTTAAGACACTCCATTCTCTTTCAACAATTCCGTTCTCAACTTTCCGCCGGATTTGAGGCATTGCGTGCTGAGTGGCGGAACTCAATGCCGCGTTTTGCTTTGTTACCAAACCCAGGAAATGAAAATACTAAAAAATCATTTAAAATTTTCATTTCCCGGAGTGGGAATCGAACCCACAACCTGTCTTGTTTACTGTCGCACGTGTGTGTGTGTGTGTGTCGCACACCTATGGTGCACAGGCACAACCTGTGCACCATAGGCGTTTTAAGGTATTGTGTAGTGAATATTCGTATTCCTTATCAGGCGTGAATAAGTCTACTATTTTTTTTATTTCAACTGATATTTCTAATTTTTTAAATATTTAATAGCATTAGAATTGCTTTATTTATAAAGTATATAAATGACTAAAAACGAAAAATTCAAGCAAATAACAAAACTTTTAGATAAAAAAATATTTAAAGGACAGTAGCAATAACAGATATGTTAAACTTAAAAATGTCTGCGGTGGTGCTATGTTTGCTCAATATATTCACTTATTCACGCCTGGTACGGATATAAAGGCTGTATATTTTTTTTATAACTTCACGCTGTAACCCGCATGTAGCAGGGTAGGCAGAGGGAACCTGAGAACCTAGTGTTAAGACACTCCATTCTCTTTCAACAATTCCGTTCCCCACTTTCCGCCGAATTGAGGCATTGCTTGCTGAGTGGCGGAACTCAACGCCGCGCTTTGCCTTGTTACCAAGCCCAAGAAATGAAAATACTAAATTTTACATTTCCTGGAGTGGGAATCGAACCCACAACCTGTCGCGTTTACAGTCGCACACTTGTGCCTCTGCGCCTCGACAGGCTGTATATATTATTAAAATTTTTCAGCATATACAAAAGATTTGAGGAAGTTCTTCATATTTATTAAAATATGATGATATCATTACTCAAGTGGGTGACGTGATGGTACCACCGTAATTACAAATCAAAGGTGGAAACATCTAAATGTATTTCCATTGAACAAATTACATAAGTTATAATGAACAAATAATTCACATATAGCGTTTGAAAACACAAACAACAGTAAAGAAAATCTACACGTAAATATTTTCCTAAGTATTTAATATTTTTATTATTTTATATTCTATTTTTACATATCAATACGCAAAGGAAAAACTTTGTATCCATTTTCACGAAAATTGTGCGGGTATATTTTTTATTAATATATTAATTAGGGGGAGTATGAAATTTTCCATACTTTTTTTTTTTATTAACTTCACGCTGTATCCCGCATATAGCGGGGTAGGCAGAAGGAACCAGAGAAACTAGTTACTAAACTTAACTAAACTTAAGACACTCCATTCTCTTTCAACATTTCCGTTCCCCACTTCCGTACTTAAAATTTATATAAAGAAGAATTGCAGAAGACCCATATTTTTCATTAGAAATATATAAAGTAAATAAAATAAATGTTACACACACTACTGTTACTATAGCAATGCGATGTTTACGCGTCAACAGTGCCTCTAATATTATTAAAAGACCTTACCTCACAAATGTTTATGTAGTAATTATATAACATAAAGACGGTACATATTTATGCAAAAATATGCAAAAAATGATCTTTCTTATATATTAATTTGTTGTATTTACATAGCTAGCTGAGTGAGTAGTAATTAAAAATGACCTTACCAGCTAACCCCATAAGGACTGAATATGTGGAGAATAGACTGAAGTCCACTACATCCATACTAAATTTCTTCAAAGTATATAAGAATAAAACGGAGCTTTCACCTTAAAAATATATGAAAATTTTTATACATAGATTATATTACACATTAATTATCGCTTTAAAAATCATGCTACCTTACCAAAGACGGGACCGATGACTACAATATGTGCCCAAACAATAAGCCATATTTGGATAAGTTCCTTTTTAGGTGACAAAAATAGAAGAGAAAGTGTATCCCAGGCATTTTTTAGATTAAAACAATCTTCTATGTCTTTTTTTAAGGTGCCTTTCGTATTGACCACTTTTACATCGTGTATTCTGAAATAAGTATAAAGACAACCAAAAGAAAAAAGGAAAGCACCAATACCAAATATGCCGTAGAATCCGACGAGCTCTAATAATACGCCGCTTATGGATGATCCCAAGGGTATTCCCAGTGTAACTATAACAGCGACGCAACCCATTCTAAATGTTCTAGATTCAATTGTAGTCACATCGGATATGTAGCTATAGGAGCCCATCAAAGCGATTGATATACCACCGCTGAAAGCTGAAGGTAGGGCTTCAATTAAAGCTGTTACCCATAATGGCCACTCAATAAAGAAATATGTTGTAAAAATCAATCCAATAGCAGAAACCAATTCGCCCATCATTGGAATAAGCATCAACAGTTTTCTATTTCCTGTTTTATCGCTCCATGCACCAACGAAAAGTATAGCGATAGCAGGTATTCCACTTTGCAAAGGTTGCTTCCAAGCTGTCATATCTGCAACAAGCTTTTGAGCTCCTTCTAGTGCCGTTAATGTTACATTATTCTCAAAGTCACCAGAAATCGCCTGAGCACAAATTATTTCAGAGTAATTGAGATCCGCACGACATGCTTTTTCCAAATTTAGTTTTTGAACAGCTACAGATGAAATAATATTAGGTAAGATATAACAAAACAAAAATGGTTCAACCGTGAAGAATCTTAGAACGTTTTTTATTTTCTCGGTTAATGACACTTGTTTTTCTTCTTCCACATTTATATCGATTTTACTATTTCCATTCGCTTCAGCGAGTTCACTATCACTATGCACTTCAGATGTCATTTTGTCACTCTTAAACTTTTTTTAAAATGTTTGAAAATTTATATAAACATATTTGTTTAATTTAAATTAAAAAATGTTACTAAACACAAGCGCGTGTAGTCCGCTTGTTTGTAAATACCAGTATCAAATGACTAAATGACTTTGAAGCTTTAGCAAAGTTCCGGTTGAAAAGTTGTATATGTGTGAAGTTAATTTGATGTCGGTGTAATCACAGAACAACCTTGATGGTGGCTTACCTAAGCCAAAGTTCAACACTGTGTTTTAGTAAACAAATGTTCTTGGACCTTTATTCATATTGATGTTAAAAAAGAGTTTCGAGTTTATATATATATATATTCCATTTTTTAAAACTATATTCAAGTATTGTTTGTTCATTTTTAGTAGTCACTGGCACAAAAATATAGATAATTAACATCTATACATTGCGCAGCATCTGTCGGAAGACTTCGTGTGACGTGGCATAAATGTCAAACTGAGTGCAATAGTTGTAGATTGAAGTATATTATTTTTAACCGCGCCAAATTTCAAACTTCTACCCGTACATTATTATCGTAAAAAAAAACTAAGCTGCTAAGTTTTTCTTTTAATCGTATTAATATAAAGAAAATGCATAATAGAACAAGAATAAATATTATAAAGAATAAAAAACCCGACTGCATGAAATTAAATTGAAAGGAACGTTTCGGGCACATTTACGAAAGTTTGTTATTTAGGAAGCAAATACAAATAAAGTAGGCAATAAAAGCTAGTTTCATTTGATACCCAACACACCCCACATCAACGATATTTTTTTTGTTTTTGTTCATGACGTCATTGCCTCTAGGGGGCGCCATATTAAATTAAGAGTGACTTCGCATATCTTAAAACACTTAGAGTATCAATACCTACCTAGCGTCACCTTAATTATATAAATTTGTCCATGATTTTGGAATATATGAGGTAATAAAGAATATTACAAACATACATGATACGCGCGAAAAACATAACCCTCCTCTGACAGTCGGGTAAAAAGAGTATCAACATCATCAATATATTTGCGTCTAGTTTATGGCTCATATGTCAGTCGTTGAATGACTAACAGATATCTGTAACTGAACCGAAACTACTCAGTTTAAAACGATAAATTTTGTCAGTCAGGATTCTTGGGGAGTTACATTAAGTTTAGGTCCTTCCTTTTCTATTCCTTACAAATGGGAAGTTGCAAGAGAAAACAGTATCCCTTATACTGATTTTTTGACATTTGACCTTTCCGCTAATTTTATAGTTTTTGTGTTGAATAACATGACGCCGGACTTTGTCTTTTTGCAGGTGAAAACTCTGCTGACTTAAACATTGAAAGGATCCATAACGATTAGGTACTTGTACATTTAGACGCTTTCCAAGTGCCCCACGAATAGTAATACAAAATGCAATGCAATGATTCCGTGCCTTGTTTTCAGTGTATTTAAAAATCTTAGAAATATAGCTGAGATTTTGCATAGTATAGCTTAGTTTCCATTAGTAAATAAAATTCTCGAAAACATTTTTTTTTTTAACTTCACGCTGTAACCCGCATATAGAAGGGTAGGCAGAGGGAACCACAGAACCTAGTGTTAAGACACTCCATTCTCTTTCAACAATTCCGTTCCCCACTTTCCGCCGAATTGAGGCATTGCGTGTTGAGTGGCGGAACTCAACGCCGCGCTTTGCCTTGTTACCAAACCCAAGAAATGAAAATACTAAATTTTACATTTCATGGAGTGAAAATCGAACCCACAACCTGTCGCCTTTACAGTCGCACGCTTGTTCCTCTGCGTCACGACAGGCGTTCGTAAACATAATTTAGTATATTGCCCGGAGCTTCATTCGCGAGGAGTGTTGATAAAAAAGCCTATGTGCTTAATATAAAGTTTCATCACAAATGATTCAGCAACACAACTATGTTAAACAAAGGGAGACAGACAATTTGAATTTATTTTCG
Source organism: Philaethria dido (assembly GCA_033558755.1). Lineage (NCBI taxonomy): Eukaryota > Metazoa > Arthropoda > Insecta > Lepidoptera > Nymphalidae > Philaethria > Philaethria dido. Next base: position 610,042 of record JAKGSA010000429.1, on the reverse strand, counting down.
TTTTTATAATACTGATATTATTAAATTCAGGTAAAGGTTACTGAACTTATTGAAGGTACTTAATATCTCGTTTTCACTTATCGTAGACGGATTGAATGTTACTAGTCGCTTAGTGGCGTTCTATATATGTCAATCTTATTGTGATGACTTTTGAACTATTCTTTTGTTCTGCTTTAAGCTTAAGACAATCCATTTTCTCTTTTTCGCTCTATTTTTAAACATGTTGATGCATGTTGAGTGGCAGAACTCTACGACGTGCTTTGACTTATTAAAGCGGGGAAAAAAGTAACTTTATTAAAATAATGACCCCAAATGAGAATCGAACCCATAACCAATTGTATTATAGTCAAACACTGTCCAGCTACGCTGCGATTGTCTCCGTATAGTTTTATAATCATTATACAGCGCCTGCAAATTTATAATATCAAATATTTTTATTATTGAATTTGAAATTAATTTATTACATGAATATTTATTAATTTAATACATGCATATATGTGACTTGAAATAAAATAATTTATTTTTTTTCACTTTCCATTTTTTCACAAGTGAGAGACTGTAAACGCGACAGGTTGTGGGTTCGATTTGGAAATCGAAAATATTGAATTATATTTAGTATTTTCATTTTCTCGCTCTGGTAAAAAGGCAAAGCGCGGCGTTGAGTTCCGCAACGCAGCACACAATGCCTCAATTCAGTGGAAAGTTGGGAACGGAAATGTTAAAAAGAGAACGAAGTAAGTAAGAGGAGTAGTGTTAACACTTCTCTGGTTCCCGCTGCCTGCTATGTGCGGGATACAGCGTGAAGCTATAAAAAAAATAGAAAAAAATGAGAGATTTTTAACTCGATTATTTGAAAACAAAAAAGCTACGAATAAGGTAAGTAAATTAACAACTCAATCAAATCAAATAAACGAAGCATCGCTTAGTGGTAAAAGCGCTTGGACGGTTTCCAAGAGGCGCGGGTTCGAATCCTGCTGCGTTCAAATTTTTATATGTTTTCTAATTATGTTTTTCCTTTCCTATTTTATGTAGGTAAATCGTTGCTATTCATTTGACTGTCTCTTATTCGAAAGTTTACTTACGAAAGATTGTATTACTAATGTTGAAAAAAATATATATTTATAATTTACTCATGTATCGGCATTACAATTTGAAATTTTACCTTTATTTAATATATAGGTATGTTATTAAAAATAATCACATCGTACGATCAACACGATAGGACTAAAAAAAGTATCATTTACAGCTTGTAACGTTATGAAAGTATTTTGTTTTTAAACGCATTTTCCTCTGTCCAAAAAATTGTAATATGATAATTTATATATATTTTTTATATTGATCAAAGGAAGCCTATAGACATTTACAGTACCAGAGGAGTTGTAAATGCGTTGCCAGCCCAGAAGGTATGAAACAATGTATAACTTTCTGTAATAACTGAATATAATATATTATAGTATCCTTGAATAGAAAAATAATTAATATTAAAAACATTTGTTTTCATAATATTTATAAATAAATGTAATGTAAAGAAAATAAATAAATAATAGTTAACAAAAAGTACAATCGTATTTCCGTGGTGGATATTTAAAAACAGGAAAGATAACACATGTGGCTACGTTCTTTAATCTTAAGGTTAAAGTTTAAATGATGAAGAGTGAAATGTGAGTCATAAAGTAAATATTTCACCCCGGAATAAGGATTTGTAATAATAATTGTCAGCGCAAAGTACCTGACTACATTTTTTTGCTTTACGCTCTGTCCCGCATATCGCAGGGTAGGCAGAGGGAACCTGAAAACTTAGTGTTAAGACACTCCGTTCCCCACTTTCCGCCGAATTAAGGCATTGCGTGTTGAGTTAATTTGTGTGGGAATTGAAAAGCGCCCCTACCGTGCGTAAGAGGAACTAAAGTTTTCCAATACAAAATGCTTTCGATAAGGATACGAATACTTTGTCGCAAGTTTTCACTTGCTTGCCCTACTGGTTATACCCAATACACATATTTTTTTTTTTTTTTTTATGGATACCGGATGGCAAACGAGCAGAAGGACCGCCTGATGGTAAGTGGTTACCTTCGCCCATGAACATCTACAACACAAGAGATGTACTAGATGCGTTGCCAACCTAGAGGATACAGATGGAAAGGGAGGATAATGTAGTAGTCCGCTATCGGAACCACCACATTTTGGGGAAAGGATGGGTGGGAAAGGGGAAAACCTGGCTTACATGCCATCGAACCGGAACACATCATAAGATATTTGGCGGTTCGTCTTTGACATGATAGTGGTCGCGAGCCAGACGGAGGACGAACCTCCTACCACCAAACAAAAACATATATCATGATAGACTTTTTAATTTTTATTGAAGGTATTATTTTACTAAATAATGTAATGTTTTACCCCTTAAACACATCTTTTGCTAAGGCGGCATATCCTTATTCCTTTTTAACCGATTTCAAAAGTGTTACCACACTTTTTTACTGGGTGAACCAATTATGGTAATTCTTTTATTTTATGTTAGTTAGTGCTTCTAATGTGGTCTCATTTTGATTTAGCTAAGACGTATTAAACAGTTTTTAAGTTATTTGTAATAATAATCTAGTAAGTTCTCCATCAATCTTAAAAATCATTCATCATCATACATTGGTATGATTCAATGTATGATGATGAATGATTTTGAAGATTATGTCATGTCATGATAAGACGTCAATTTATAACCTATGTTTTTCTGAATTTTCAATTGTTAAATATCAATGTTACTGTGTCACTTTGTTTATATATATATTTTTATTCTAATTTGTCATTACTTTCTCTCTATGTTATTTTGTTAATATATTTACAACTTTAGTTCTGTATTGTTAGTAAGAACGCTTGTGAGGTGGGCGTTAATAATCGCAACACAGTTTTATACTAATGCGGTTATTATCGTACAATTTTGTTTTTCTGATGTCCTGCTAAATGTTGGAAATGAATAAATAAATAAAATAAAAATAAAAATGTTTCTATTATTATTATAAATTGCCTATAAAATGCGTAATATATAGTCAGAGTTAAGAAACTTTGCTTACAGAAATCTTTTTTCCGGATTAAAAATTAGTGGTATTTCTCATTTGACATTTCCATAATTTAAGAAAGCACGACTTAAGCTTAGGTAGTGTTTATAATATTATCCCTTCTTTAATTAACTCCATGAAACTACAGTTGCTATGTCATCCGTTGTGTTGTTAATCATATATTTTTTTTTTATTAAAATTGACTCTAGAATTGTTAAATGTTATAAATGATGTTAAAAGCCCATCATCTCAGTAAAAAAAAATAACTTTTTAAGTGTTGCACTGAAAAATTTGTATTTAAAAAGAAGATTTTTGTCGTGGCGCAGAGGCACAAGCGTGCGACTGTAAATGCGACAGGTTGTGGGTTCGATCTCCACTCCAGGAAATGTAAAATTTAGTATTTTCATTTCTTGAGTTTGATAACAAGGCAAAGCGCGGCGTTGAGTTCCCGCTACTCAATACGCAATGCCTCAATTCGGCGAAGAAGTGGAGCGGAATTGTTGAAGAGAATGGGTGTCTTAACGAACTAGTTCTCTGGTTCCCTCTGCCTACCCTGCCATATGCGGGATACAGCGTGAAGTTAGAAAAAAAAAATTGTCGTATCTTATCAACAGTACTTACTGTGTCACCTTTTCCTTGCCCTGAGAGCCAATCTCTTATCGCTTTCCTGCAATGGTGTTGTTTAAGTAAGTCTGGTGAATGGCATTGACTTTTGCGTAACACGAATGATGAGTTAGATACGTGAGAATTAAATAACCAACCTATCACCTAATAATGAAGAGAAATTAATATATATTGTCTCTGGTCCCCGTTTTTCCAAATGAACCGTAAGCTGAACAAAATTATGGATTTGTCATGTATTCGCTTCTAAATTCACAAGTGAACAGCCACTATAAGCCAAATTTTAGTTCTTTTTTTTCCTAAAAATGTCATTCAAATCAAAATAATTTTTTTAGCTTTTTCATAACAAAGGGAGGCAAAGATAATCTAGTATACCATTCCCACATTCCCTTTATGCTCGATTCAAGTCATTACCTGTTGACGCTGGCGAATGGCTAGAGGCGTATTAATCATCGTAAAGGAATGGAACTCTGAACAATGTTGTTTACCAGTCAAACACTGTCCGACTGCGCTACGGTGGTCTCAAAAAGCCAGCTTAAGAATAAGAATTTTCTAAATTACGATTATAGCTTTTGCTTGTAAATAAAATAAACGAATATATTATAACACCTATCAATTCATCCTTGCACTATGCACATATAAAAGTACATAAATTGAGGTGACAAAACCACTTCCCTTTGGCTCATTACTAGATCAAATAAATGAACTCGATATAGAATTTAGTTGAATAAAAAATATAACAAGACCCAAATATTAAAAAAATGACATTTCAGTTCAAATATTAATTTATTTATTTCCTACACATAATTTTATAATAAGAGCATTATTATTTAAATGAGTACACTGTTGTATAATTTTATCCTACAATACAAATATATTTATATGTTTGGTGGTAGGAGGTTCGTCCTCCGTCTGGCTCGCGACCACTATCATGTCAGAGACGAACCGCCAAATATCTTATGATGTGTTCCGGTTCGATGGCATGTAAGCCAGATTTTCCCCTTTCCCACCCATCCCTTTCTTCCAAATGTGGTGGTTCTGATAGTGGACTACTACATTGTCCCCCCCTTCCATCAGTATCCACTAGGTTGGCAACGGATCTACAACATCTCTGGTGTTGTAGATGTTCATGAACGAAGGTAACCGCACCATCAAGGTGGTCGCTCTGCTCGTTGCCGTCCGTTATCAATAAAAATTTTTAAAAAAAAATTTACACATATAAAACGGGTTATACTACATACGGTACATATATATATTTGTATGAAAATTTTCCAGTGCTATAATATCTACATGGACTATTAACGGTGATGTGGAAATAATACACATAATAAATTTATATTTATAACCGATTAATTGCATTAAAAATATTACGGTCATTATTTTGGAAGTACCTACATTGTTCTGCGTGGAGATGATAAAAATAATTTTATAAAAATACACTACAAATGTTATATACCTACTATTTTACTGAAATACTCTTTTAAGTTACAGGCGTAATTTTCCATCAAATGGTCTTCCACAATCGAATGGATTTTAAATTTAGTTTTACTTCAAATCAAATATTTCTCAATTAAATATTAAAGCTTTCATAATGTATTGTATTCAGCAAGATAATTCCTTTCATTTGATACCCATATTGGGCGGATTATACAAAAATATGTATCCCGCCATTTTCACGTCGGCCATTTGGATTTTTTGGTACATCAATACAGATTAAATATAACAGAATTGTTAAAACTCAAGGTGTATTCAAAAAAATACTGGAAAGTGAGTCAAATTTAGCTTGCACGTTTTGACACAAACTCAATCAATTATATTTAGCAAGTGATGAATTATTTGTCAAATTAAAAAAAATGTAGGAACATGTTTGACAGCCTTACACTTTCTCATTAGGACCACAATATATCGTTAGAAAACTTAAATTACTAAACACGTGTCATATTATTTTCATGATTATGCATGCATATTTGCATTACGAATGAAAAAAAAATGACTATTTTATTATATAGGGTGACGAAAATACCTACAACCATCCTGTTTTTAACAATTGTTATGTAATTTGTCATAAACTTTCCATAAATTTTTAATATTTTTAAAGTATCACATCCTTAGGAATAGGAAAATATTTTTATACGCCTTCTAAAAATGTTTTTCACTTTTCGTAAAATCTAGTTTACGAATTATGTACAATGGTAAGTAAGTAAGTAAGTAAGTAAGTAAAATGGTCGAGTATTTCATTAAATGCTTAATTATCTACTGGACAGATAATGATATGCGTTGACGAAATCAATTATAACAGCTCGTATTACGGTATAAACTATTAGTTATTCGCGCAGCTACTTCTTGAAGTGGTCAAACTTTTTTGGTCAAATCGTAAACATTAATATAGAGGTGCTAAGAACACCCATTCTACATTTTTTTTGTCAAATCGTAAACATTAATATAGAGGTGCTAAGAACACCCATTCTACGTGTACCGCCGTGGCGTCCGTTAAATAAACTTTAATAATTTGTTGCTAAATGTTAATATTATTCAATTATTGAATGTAAAAGTATATCTTAATTTCTTTTTATTTTTAATTTACCTTTATATCCAAAGAAGAATAGAAGATGAGCTATAAGCTATATCACTGTAGTTTTAATTCGATCTATTCAATAGTTCCTTCTGTAAAAGAGTATTACAAACAGCAAACATCTATTACTTCTCATATACTTTCGCATTTATAAAATTAGTAATTTCTTGAATGATAAAATGATGGATTTATCATAATGGTCAAATCCTGTTAGCCATTTTTTTAAATAGTCAATTCCGTGATACCAAATACAATATCAACAGTTGTATATGTCGGCGATATATTGGTATATTGTTGTACAGCTCAGGCTCAGGCTACACTCACTACGAGATAACAATTTTAAAAGAACAAATTCATTACTTATAGAATTGCGCTCATATATACGAGTACATGTAGGTATATACTTTAAACTTCAATTTTACGTTGTAATGTTCAATTTAGTTGTAAAACAACTGTTTACAAATTTAAATTATAATAATATATTATTAAATATCTTTTTATGGTAATAAAACATCTTCTTATGTAATATAAACCCAATATATTTTTTACTTGTGTTTGCATAATATTTCTATTAAGATAGACAAATCCTAAATTGAATTGATTTAGAGGTACAAATTTATTTTAAACTCGTTATTTAAAATTAAAGTAGCCTATAGGTATATTGTTCATAAAAAAATAACATAGTAAAGAACAGTGTCGTGGCACTTTTGGAACGTGTTTTATAATGTTGTTAGCGTGATCATTTAGTTCGAGTGTGACTCGAATGATTATTTTAATAATATGAATATGTCGCCTTTTACTTTCCATAAATAAATACAAACGCCTGTCGTGGCGCAGAGACACAAGCGTGTGACTAAACGCGACAGGTTGTGGGTTCGATTCCCACTCCAGGAAATGTTAGTCTTTTCATTTCCTGGGTTTGGTAACAAGGCAAAGTGCGGCAGTGAGTTCCACCACCCGCATTCCGCACGCAATGCCTCAAATCCGGCGGAAAGTGGGGAACGGAATTTTTGTAAGAGAACGGAGTGTCTTAGCACTAGGTTCGCAGGTTCCCTCTGCCTATCCTGCTATATGCGGGATACAGCGTGAAGTTAAAAAAAAAATACATACGAGTATATCTATGTATTAATACGTAAACCATAAACTTTTTTAAGAAAAAAGTGCATATTAATAAAATTGATATTACACATACTATTAAAATAACTAACATATACCATGCGTTTGGCATACACGTTGCTTAGGCAACGCGTTGTTACGCGTCAGCGTGGTCTCTAGTTATTTATCATTACACCGGTATGACCAAAATACACAAATCTCTTATAACTTTTAGCCTATATGTTTTTATGACGAATATGCTATATTATTTTATTTAAACTATACCAGTAGTTTTTTGCGTGAAAGAGTAAAAAATATATCCATCCTTACAAATTTTCGCATTTATGCTGATAAAATAGAAGGTAATGTAATATAACTAATAATAGCTTAAATGTATAGAAATAAAAATAGGGGAAATTTTTATCAAACAACTAAAATAAAATTATTTTTTATTTTTTTCAACTTTACGCTGTATCCCGCATATAGCGGGGTAGGCAGAGGGAACCAGAGAACCTAGTGTAAAGACACTCCATTCTCTTTCAACATTTCCGTTCCCCACTTTCCGCCAAATTGAGGCATTGCGTGTTGAGTGGCGGAACTCAACACCGCGCTTTGCCTTGTTACCAAACTCAAGAAATGAAAATACTAAATTTTACATTCGCTGGAGTGGGATTCGAACCCACAACCTGTCGCGTTTACAGTCGCACGCCTGTGTCTCTGCGATAAATTACAACAGGCGTTAAAATAAAATATGAGTATATTTTATTTTTATCTTTTACGGATGACATTTGTTTTGTTAATATAATTCAATATTGTATAATAATTATTACGATTCAGAAAACAATAATTAATAAAAACCGTCGGAGATTCGTTTAGCAATATATTATACTTATTGTATGAAACGTATTGTCACATACTATAAGTATAATTAGTTTTGAAGATGGAAAGAAATTTGTTTGTTTTTGTTTAACGTTTGAAGAAATATTTATCATCTGTATTCCTTCCTTAAAAATTTTAAACTGCAAGGTGTAAGTCAAAAAAACAGAACTCAACTTTTGCAGTTTTTGTTTTTAATTGCTAACATTCAATTTTACCTAGTTTCAAAATATTATTTATTTAAATCATTTAGATAACTTAGATTTAATTTAAAAAAAAGTAGGTATCGCGACTTCATCCAAGTGAACTATAAAATATAAAATTAAGTTTTTCTTCGTTTTCACTCAGCAAAAAGTTATGCGGTACACATATAAAAATACAGTCGAATTTATAATCATTTTTTGTAGTCGGTTTAAAAGTTTTGCCATACGTGCAGTGTTACAATACTACTACGAAATAGATGAAACAGTGCCTCTAGAAAAGAAATTCAGTATGATAAGAATTTTTGTTGAAATACAAAAGTCTTGAGAGGCCTATCTTGTGACTGTTAATGCGACAGATTGTAGGTTCGATTCTCACTCCAGGAAATTAAATATTAAGTAATATTTAGTATTTGCATTTCCTCGCTCTGGTGACAAGGCAAACCGCTTTGTAGAGTTCCGCCACTCAACACGCAATGCGTGAATTCCGCGAAAAGTGGCGAACGAAAATGCTAAAAGAGAATAGAGTGTCTTACACTAGGTTCTCTGGTTTTCTCTGCCTACCCAGCTACCAGCTACATGTGGAATACACTGTGAAGTTTCGTTTCCAGCAAAAGCTAGTGCAATATCAATATTCTGCTAACTAAAGCAGAATAAGTAAGCAACGCTAAAAACGTGTTTTAATGTTCAAATAGCCAATACCACAACAAATGACAATTAAGTAATGGATTTTACTATTTAATGAAACAGCGAACAAAATATTGTTCTCATCATTATATAATTTTTATAAAATAGGAAAGATAATGAGAATGATGTCATTATTTCTACAGTATAAATGATTTCATTACTAAAATTCTTAGTGTTTAATAAATATGAAGTGGGTGACATAAATTTATTATTTAAAGCAACAAAGTACATTTCATGCCTACCGTGATACAGCGACATTCATAGCTTTGTGATGCAAAATTATATACTAATATATATAAGTGAACACACTACAATATGGTAATTTTCTTGAAATACAAAACATTTGATGTTTATTTCTAATATATACACGTACTGAGCGCAAGGTGCACTATTCCGATAATACTGTAATTGGTAAATTGAACCATTATAGCGTAGTAACAGAAGAAAAACTAGTTACAGATGTATGATACTGGACCCCCCGGAGGGCAAGTAAGAAGAGGTTAATGACTGTGGACGAAGCGAAGGTATGCAGGGACCGTAGCGTCTTGCGCTCCGTTCTCCCTGACTACCCCGCTAGGGACAAAGCGCGAAGCTAAGTAAGTACAACAAAACAATAAATTTACGATATAACCTGTTTTGAAAATGGCGTCTTATAGGCACTGTGATTTACTTCTGCAATTTTGTTTACGTTGACCGTATTGTAACTGTAAATTGTAAAATCTCACTTTTTTCATTCATTTCTAATTCCTAAATTAGAGAAATACATCTTAGACAATACATCTTTTACTTGACTAGATAGATTATAAATGAAAAAATCACGCCACATCAAATTCTAATCAAATCGAAAATAGCTCATACTTATAGAAATCTTTTGCTACAATTTTTAATATTAATTATGAAATAACTCCACGCTGTAACCCGCATATAGCAGGGTAGGCAGAGGAACCAGAGAACCTAGCGTTAAGACCTCCTTTCTCTTTAAACAGGATTCCATTTAAAAAAAATAAAAAAAAAAAAATAAATATATATATATATATATATATATATATATGAAATAAACGAGGTTTATTTGCGAACTACAACATTCTAAATAACCAATAAAATACCTTTATGTTTTTTAGATGTTATATATTTAACAATTTATATTACGTTACAGCTGGTAATTCCTTTACTATTGTAATATAAATGATATAATATTTATTGAAAGAAAATAAATTAGGAAAGACCATTTGCAATTAAAGGGAATGTTTTCACATCTAAGTAATATGACACTAAAATCAATTTGAGGAAGAGAGCAATTTCAATTCGAAAAAACCTTGGGGCCAAAATTGCTTTTTCGTTATGAGCTCATTCTAGAGTGCCAACAACTGTCAATGACATCCTAATTTAGAACATTACACAATTTTCATCTTCAATTCGACTTCATAAAAAAAATTAGGACGTATATAGACGTGACGTCTGCATATTACCAGTGTATTGATTAAAACGCATGTAGGGGCGATTACTTTAATTAGTCAAAATGTATTTCGCCAGAAGCCGCTTCAGTCCCTTTCCCAGAATTTTCTTCAAGGCGATGTATGGGAAGGTTGTTCTAAAATAATAAATATATAAAATATTTATATTATTTATTTGTACGTTTATCAAGATAAACGTCAATATGAGTGTATGATACATACCACTAAATTAAACAGTAGCAGGAGACAGCTGATAGGCAGTAGTGGTACCGGAGCAGACCAAAACAGTCGCTACGTATCTACTTAACTGCCAATCTATAGTCGCACGCGCCACCGTTCGCTCACTTGACTGCTACCTCTAAACACGCGCAACGTTTTATTTAATAAATATTTTTTAACATATATAAACGTAGACATTAGTGAAATAAAACATATTAGTGTAGTATGTTAAAAACAAATGAACTGGATACTGAAAATCAGTAATCAAAATGACGTTGCGGGTCGAGGTGCCCGGAGAAAAAATCGTGAATATAGAATCTTGCAAATACAAAACTTATGACAACGAAACAATTAAACCTGAAGCGAAGTTCAATGGCAGACTCAAAGATTATATTAAAAAAACATGGGCTTTAAGATCGAGAGTGACTGTGGAACCATATGTAATATGTTATGTGTTACCGAGTGTTTTAGCGGGATTGGCCGTTCAAAATTTGTGCTTAGAAAAATCATGTTTAGTGAATCTAAAGTACGACGAGCAGACCTGCCTTCATATAATGCAGGGACGCACACACAATTACACAGAAGAGGAGAAAAATGTTCAAAAGATGGTAGCTGGCATGACTGCTTGGAGCTTCCCATTGCAAACCGCCCTACCAGGGATATTGACTCTCTTTGTTGGCGCATGGAGCGATCGTACAGGGAACAGGAAAAGCTTTATGGTACTCCCAATATTAGGAAAATTAATTTCAATATTCGGCATAATTTTGAGTACAGTATTTTTCCTCCAAGTTGGTCTCAATGAAACCGCCTTGATTGAGGGTCTTCCTCCGGCTCTCGCTGGTGGACGCGTTGCCATGACGATGGCAGTGTACAGTTACATTACAGATATTACTAGTGATTCTGAGCGGACTTTTCGTTTAGGGATTATAACGGCTATTCTGACTCTCAGTAGGCCCATCGGGCTCGCGCTTAGTGGAATAATGACTAGACGTTTCGGCTATTATGGTGTTTTTACAGTAGCGTGCTTTTTCTACATGACTGGTTTCGTATACATCATCCTACGACTAAAGGAGAAGACAAAGAAAAAAGTAGATAATGATGAATCCCGGACGATGTTCACAATGTTTTCAGTGCAGGATTTTGTAGCTACGGTGAATGTAGCGTTCAAAAAACGACAAGGCTCCAGGCGTTTACAAATTATATTAGTCATGTTTGCTTACATGTTCATCGTTGGACCAGTTCTAGGTAATAAATATTTTTTTATTAATATATTATAATTTTATACATATTTCTGGCAGTGATGATATCGAAAGTGGTTAAATAATAGGTGTAGTAACCGCAACAACACATTTCAGTTACAGCTAATCAAAAGTATCATATCGTAGCAATAAAACATACCACATGTGCTCGGCTCACTTGGTTTTATTTTCGTTTTACGATCAAATGCAAATTTCCTTTTTCTCTTATTGTTGACAAGCCGAAAAACAGCTTTGAGCAGGTACGATAAATATTATGTAAATAAATATTTTTATACAAACATACACACTTTTCTATATATTCATGTAACATAATATATCCAAATACATTTAATACAGAAATATATATGAGTAAATACATATATCTATTTATAATTCAATGGCGAGAAAATAATAATTTTTAAATAAGGTGAAACCAGTTTATCGTTCATTACAGCAATAGGTTACAAAAATCCGTTGGTCAATTTCATTTTTGAAATCAATTATGTTTTCGACAGTCCATAAATTAAGTACAACTTAACAAAGTAATTCTTATTACTCATTACCCAGTGATATTATAATGAGGTAACTCATACAATAATGATGTTTACATTTTATTTTTGACCAATACAAGGGAACCGGATGAAATAATTGCTCCCAATAAAATATTGATGTGATGAGTCCAGATTTTTAATATTATTTTCCCAAAACAAAAGTAAATAAAAGAGCGTAAAAGCTATCACAGGTCACATAACCTAATTGCTCAAATATCTTAACCGTCTCTTGAGAGAAATGAATTCGAATCCCGTCGTCATTGAACTTTCTGTATGGTTCTTACACATATTTGTAAAGTGCCTTACTTTACTTTATGTCAGTCGATTTTGTTACTCACTTGATCCCAAATTATGATATGTATTTCTTAAGCTGTGAAATATCATATATATAATTTTTGTTGCAATAAAAATGCGTTTTTTTTGCGTAATTTTCTTCGTGGTCTTCCACATAGTGTTAAGGAACACTGATATTGTGTCAAGAAGTAACAGCTTACGTGCATATTATACGTGTGTCATGTCAGTCATGACAAAGAACTAGGCGAGCCACTTAAATATCTTTGTTTACTATATACTAAGTAACTATTATCGGGGGTTAAAGTTCATAAATGACAGATCAGTGTGCTATTAAATTATCATTGAGATATACATATATTTATAGAAATATTAATAAATCTATTTGCTTAGAGCCCGGTCACAAAATTAAGCAACGTATGAAAAAAAATTTTAAAAAAAATTATGTATATTAAAATATAGCCTTATACCGTTTCGCTCCTTCTTTAGTTCAAGTAATATAAGTTCGAAGTTTAAAATCAATTAAATAAAGAACATCAAGAAGTATTTTATGGCGCTTCGAACGTGCCAGTACATATATAACATATATTTTTAAATAAATCTTATAACTGAAAAGATTTTAGAAACAGTGTCTTAAGCTAAACGTAATATCTGTCAATACTGCCTTTACAGATTGTGTTCCTTACAAAAACAAAATATAAAATTTTAATGCCAGTGCTAAACTTGATAAAGGATATATAGCCATAAAATGAATTTTAAAAAATCAGACGGATACATTTATCAATTTAATACATTTATTTCGTCTTCGACAATTTTTAGAATCTCGTTTAAAGAACAAAACTTTTTAATGATACCTTTGTTATATGATTATTTTGCGTTCAGGAACTTATCTTCATATTTACTAAATAAAAATACTAAATTTATATGTACTGATCATAAAAATAAGGAAATATAATTAATATTTTTCAATAATATCATTAAAAATAGTATGAAGTTAGATCAAGAAAAAAACCGCGAAGCTAAGGAAAGTGTGAATATATTTATATAAAAAAAATATATATCTAGCCTTTCCCTACCAACAAATGTAACTTTTATATTAGCTTCAATTCTATCCTCTTCGATTCCTTATAAAAATTTTCCTTCCTTAATTCCTTCTACTACAGCCTAGGTGTAGAAATAAGCTACGAAATTTTACTTGATTCGTTGAGTGAAATAAGCTGTGGGTTGATTAAACCAGCCCCTTTTCCATTTCTATATTTAGAACATACATATCACACCTTTTACAGTGTGCGAGGATGTTAGTGATGTGACTCAAAAATTGCATTTTATGTGAAATAATAATCGAATTTAGTTTTTGAACAAAATTGTTCAAAAGTTTTTGAAATAGAATTTGTTACTAACTTATTTATCTCTTTTCCATAATAAAATATTTGATAAATGATTTAATTTAATACAAGCCTTCGTGGCACGTGGGGGCCTATTATGGGTTTAATAGCCATTCTATATAATGATTATTTCAATTATGTTTAATTCCCTTAAGCCACAATATTTCGAGCTCGGATAAAAAGCGGAGAACGGAGTGTATTGACACTAGGTGCCCTATGCTTACTTTGTTATGCGTAACATTTTTTTAATACATACAGACATAGCTTCATGCTGTATCCCGCATATAGCAGGATAGGTAGAGGGAACCTTCTGTTAAGACACTCCGTTCCCCACTTTCCACCGAATTGAGGCATTGCGTGCTAAGTGGCGGAACTCAACGTCGGCTTTACCTTGTTTCCAAAACCAAAATTCCATTTCCTGGAGTGGGAATTGAACCCACAACCTGTCGCGTTTACAGTTGCACGCTTGTGGCTCTGCGCCACGACAGGCCTTTTTTTAATACATAGCCTGGTTTATTTATTATTTGTTGTATTGTTATCAATTTTTACGTGACCTTATACTTTAAAGACTGCTATACAACTTTTGTGAATTAAGAACGGCGTTTGACATATTTAAAAAAGATATTTATAACCTAATTACTTATTTGTTATCTAAATAATTTCAAATACACATCAAACTGGTATTAGCTGCACCTAATAATATCGTTAATAAGGTCAAGTTAATTTATATTATTTTAATGGATGTTCATACATAACAATTATAATGATTTACTAAACAGGTTGTCAAAGTCTCTAAGCTATTTTTTTTATTATTTTAATATATATATATATATATATATATATATATATATATATATATATATATAAAAAAAAAATATATATATATATATATATATATATATATATATATATATATATATATCACTTTATAAAAATAAATTTATTCCTTTCTGCCATTTTGTTCTAATGCATAATGCAGGAAATTTTTATTTTATTAATAATATTGTGAAGAACATAGTGATATATCTGTCTTCGTATGAAGTATTTTGATTCTAAAAGATTTCTTTTTGTAGGTTAAATCAACTTATTCTATTTACACTCTACAGTAGCTACATACTTAGATACATAGCTTCACGCTGTATCCCGCATATAGCAAGGTAAGCAGAGGGAACCTAGTGTTAAGACACTCCGTTCCCCACTTTCCGCCGAATTGAGGCATTGCGCGATGAGTGACGGAACTCAACGCCGCGCTTTGTCTTGTTACCAAACCCAAGAAATGAAAAATTCCATTTCTTGGAGTGGGAATCGAACACACAACCTGTCGCGTTAACAGTCGCCACAATTATACGCTTCCAATTATAAACATTAAAGAGGTTTATTTCGCATAAGGATAAATACAATGTAGCTATTTAAAGACAATTTGGTAAAAACATGTCTAATATATATAAATAATTAGAAAATCGTAGTGTAACTTTTTGAAAGGCTTAAAGGCCCTTTTAATAATAATATTTGTGAACGTACATGTCCTTAATCACATCCCATGTCCATAATGAAACATATATTGTAGTTAATAAATTTAATTTAATTTATTATTATTAATAATAATATATATTGTTATTGTTTGAAAAGAGCAACTGTGCAGTATCTCGACCTCACTTCTCAGTAGAACTGCTTCCAGAGCCGGTAGTAGCTGACAATATATCTTTTAGTCAATCAACGATTCGAAAGTGCTTGAAATAGCCTATTTGAATAAAGAATATTTAAATTTTTGAATTTATTAATTATTTTAAATAGTATAAAAATAGTGTTGCTATGGAAAATATAAGAGAAAAATACTTTTATATTTCTAAACTCTAACAGCATTTATCGCAAAGCAGTGGTCATTGATCTTTGTAGACCCCAGAATATTCGCAAACTCAGACACAATATAATTTTATTCAGAACAAATGCTATAAAAATATAAAAGCAGTCTTAGTTTTTTTTTCATTATTCATTTATTTATTCATTTATTTTTATTTGTATTTCATAACAAAATGGAATAAATATTTACGGTCTACCAATTTGACTTTTTCAGATATTAAACATTTAGTAGCCAATATAAATGTAACCAAAAAATCATAAGAGTTCTCTATATTATATTTATTTGCTAGATAATATTTAAAATTAGCTGAATCCCGCAACTTCGTGTGCGTGAACTGTAAAATCTAAAATTCTGTTTTCGTACGATGTTAAAATGAATCACACATATTAAAATATTGCTAAAAAAATTACAGCACTTAAAACGCCTTTTTGTGCTGAAATATGTTCTTTGTTTCATTAAAACCGGACCGGGATTTACCAAGTAAAAATCAGACTTCATAAAATTTGATTCGTAAAGTGCTTATTAATTGAAGTGTTTATGGCAGTGGTCAATATTGTTGTTATTAAATTAACATAGCAGAGATGGAATGGAAGAGGTTTTGTAAAACGACAGTCCGATTACCTACCAGCTTTAATTATAAATATGGGTGTGTTTTACCAAAATACCAAAAAAAATTATGTTTATTGCTTAAAAGAATCCCTTTTGGATATATGTATACTAAATGAGCAAAAAAACTAACGTCAAAATGATTTTCATGTACGCATAGCTGTGAGAGGATATGCGTTTTTCATAACTTTAACCAAGTAGTATTATCGTTTGGTACAGAAAAAAAATTTTTGTCGGTCTTTTTTATTGAAATCGTATACATTGGTTCCTAACAATATATTTTTAACCATGTTAGTTATAAAAAATCCTCCTGTCAGAAATAAAAATAAATTTATACCGAGAGCACAAGCCCAACAAGCTAAGTGTAAGTACGCAAGCGACGTGTTGCCTCACGACGTCACGCGTAAACACGGTCGCTTAATCGGATTTTACCGCGGACGGTTTTAATTTAACACTTAATATCTCATTTATTTTTAAAAAAAGGGATTTTTTTTTTCTATCTACCTATTTTTTGGATATGTGGATAACAAAAAACATTGGTGTGATTCTTACAAAAAAATTCTTACTGTTACCCTCCATACCCTAAGTAGGCTATATATCGAATTTCAGCTTTCTACCAGTACCAATAGTTTTGCATATGCGTTGAGTCTCAGTCACTCAGTAATACAAACGTTTTATATATATGTAGATGAAATATATGAAAGAGCTAGTTAGGACGTCTATTAGGACACTGATAGCTTCTAGGCCCTACGTGACCTATCTGACTAGACACTCATATGTAAAGTGATAATGTTCAATTAACCAATAACTCACGTTTTAATGTAATAAACGTTTTCGATTGAAAGCAATATAATTTCTATTTTGTTTTAGCTTCACGCATATAGCAGGTGTATGTGAAAGAATTCTTTATATTGAAACAGACCGTCCGTACCTTTTATTATCTTAATATTTTTTCCTAATGTCTTTTGTTATTTGTTTTTTCACGTATACAGTTATTCTGAAAGCAACAGAATTTTTATTTTGTTTTAGTTTCAGAAATATAGCAGTTGTTCTTTTTTTCAATACAAACAATCAGTATAGACACTAAGTCTATACCTTCCCTAATGCCTTTTTTATGTTGTCCTTTCAAGTATTCCATGTATCATTTATTTCGAATTATGTCAAAGAATGCCTAAGCAAATCGTAAGATCTCGGGTCATCTACCATCATATACTGTCATATTGCTGTGTTATCATTTATGGATTGTGTATTTTCTAATCACAGGCGCAGAGGCACAAGCGTGCGACTGCAAATACGACAGGTTGTGGGTTCGATTCCCACTTCAGGAAATGTAGTATTTTCATTTCCTGTGTTTGGAGATAAGGCAAAGCGCGTCGTTGAGTTCCACCACTCAATGCCTCAAATCGCCGGAAAGTGGGGAACAAAAAGAGAGAACGAAGTGCCTTAACACTGGGTTCTCAGGTTCCCGGTGCCTAACCTGCTATATGCGGGATACAGCGTGAAATTAAAAAAAAAATAAAAAAAATATATATGATATGTCAGATACCAGTTCTACATGAATATCGTACATACTAATTGAAATCCCTATATGTATATTAGCGAAATCGTAAAAAATATTTTAGCAATAAAATAGAAAAGCCGATTTTGTCTTTTACATGTACCTATATCTGAAATAGCTTTTATTTAAAAGACTACTCCTACACATCGCTTAAATAAATGTCAGGCGTTTTAGTCGTATGAAGCGTAGGCTGAACAAACTGAACAAATTCCAACTTGACTGTAACAGAGACGGAGCAATAAATGTTTCAAGTTTTGTTACCTATATAAACTTATAAATTTGTCATATCAGAATGGACGACATTGTGACTAACGTAATTAAGGAAAATATGTCAGGTGGTAGGAGGTTCGTCCTCCGACTGGCTCGCGACCACTATCATGTCAAAGACGAACCGCCAAATATCTAATGATGTGTTCCGGTTCGATGGCATGTAAGCCAGATTTTCCCCTTTCCCACCCATCCTTTCCCCAAAAATGGTGGTTCTGATGATGGACTACTACATTGGCCCCCTTCCATCAGTAGCTATCCCTCTGGGGTTGGCAACGCATCTGCAAGCATCTCTCTGGTATTTGTAGATGTCTATGGGCGATGGTAACCACTTACTATCAGGTGGTCCTTCTGCTCGTTTGCCGTCCGTTATCAATAAACTTTTTAAAAAAAAAATATAACTGTGAGTTGTGATTCTATAACATAAAGAAGATGGTTGAACAAAGAATAATAACAATTTTTCATAATTAAATTATCATTCTAGGTTAATATGATAGCAGTTCTCAATAAAAACTAATAATAATAGTCCCGCGCTGAGTTTCTTGCGCCGGTTCTTCTCAGGTCTGAGGCATTAAATTTAATTGAATCGCTGGTAAATTATTTGACGTTCAAAAAATGAAGCTTGCCAACTTCTTATTTTTGAATAAAATTATTTGACTTTGACTTTAATTTAAAAGAAGAACAATTATGAGGTTAAATATTTTTTTTGCGTTATGTGTGTTACGTGGCAGGTATTCTAAATCATTACTTTTCTATATTCTAAATAGTACTAGTAAATAAATATATATATAGACCACGTTATATTATTTATCAACAAAATAATAAATTTTCGTATAGTAGCATTGGCAGAGAAAACCTAGTGTTGAGACATTCGGTTCTTCACTTTCTGTGACATTAAGCGCCACGCTGTATCTGATCAGAGAAGAATGAAAATGATTAAGATTATGTTATTATCCGTCCGAGTGAGAATCGAACTCACAACCATCGCGATTACAATGGCCACACAAAGAAAAGTAGGAGTACAACAAAAATAACAATAAACGATATAGTTTGCCTAGACGGCATATATATACTTATGTAGAATATTCTTCTCCTTATTTGTCTTCATCTTCTTCCGGTACACGGGATCAGCTTTCCTAATCATCAGACTTGTATTTTACTTCTTCTACCTTTTAAACAGTTGTCTACCAGATGCTTAAAGCTCTACATTTCCCACTCTCTTCCCTAGCCACAGAAAGGCACTATTTTACAAAATAATTATCGATTTATCGTATTGCGTGTCCATACAATCGGAACCTTGATTCTTAAAGCTTATCAGTTGCATGTAGTTGTACATAACCAGAATCATGCATATATGGCACATTCAGGTAGACTGTGCGCTCCTATCATATGTTCTCGGCACAAAACCAAAATCATTTTCATGCTTACAGTATCCAATAGTAATGATAGTTTCCTTTAGCTTTTCCTATCACTAGTCGTGTGATATGGATTTGTGGCATCCACGGTTCCTTTAGCTATAGAACTGAAGTTATTTTCTGTCAGTGCTATCTTCATAATCTAGGCATTCACTGACCATAAATGTAAAGTCAGTTTTATACCCACAAAGATTCCGCATTCTCTTGCGTCTCTTGTATTGTTTTATAAGGACTAAGTGTAGAACTTCGCCTTCAGATATTTAATATTTCTTCCTTTATTAAGATGTTGTCCACTTTAAAGATTTTTACAGTTCAGCTAGGATTTCATCCGGTCCACAGTTCTTGCTATTTTATTTGCAGAAGTGCCTCTTTTACTTCCATAGTGCTTAATTAATTTATGGGTTTTTGTACACTTAGCTCCTCCATGTCCCATTTTAAGATTTAGTTTATCAGAAGTAAATAACGTTCTTTTGCTGTGTTTGATACTTTTGAGGTTGGTTAAAGATGATATTTGATGATAAAAAACATGTTATAATGCAAGAAAATATTTTATTCCATCGATAACATAATCTAAATGGGAGAGAAAAGTTTTTTTATTTATTTAATTGAAGTTTTTTTATTTAAATGAATAAATTGAAGCCCAAATTGTTCTTCATATATTGTGCCTGACTGAATAAATAACATTTATATTATAGGATTATGATGATCTTATCTCAAAATTTAAGATTTTATTAAAAGTTTTTTTTTAAATAGCCAGCTCGAACTTTCTCAGCTTGATTGTGGTTTGATCCGTTGCCACAATCTATATATTATATATAATAGATAACAGGTATTTCCAGTAGTTGCGGTAAAATTTAGTTTTATAATATTAATTGTTTCACTTAATTTCTGAATACGAAAGTAAATTTAAATATTTACATTATTTAAATTTCACGTTAGGCAGAATTGATGTTTCTAACTAAGAAAGTAGACATTAAAAAATAATAAATAAAATTGATATCGAGAGAGTAGATAAAACTTTCTCCAGCACATTTTCGAAATCCGCGATATTTCGTGATAGTAAGTGATCTGTTTGTGTGATATTCAGTACAGTACAGTACAGTAGTTAATTTTTTTTTAAATCTTTTAGTATACTTGTAACCCATATCTGTTAAGACCAAGCTCATTTCCCCAAAGGTTGTTTGTCAGAGATTGCCATTAGCAATGAGACCGCCTTTACATGCTTTGTCCTAATTTACAAATCGTAGTGCTATTCTGTGTTTTATGTGTAAAAAAATATTTTAGGAATATTGTTCAATTCTTTGTGCACTCATTTAGGTAATCAATATATGTAGATAAAGAGGCATGATTGCTGTGTTAATTTTGTAAGCTTCACTTTTAAATTATCGACTTAGCAGTGTTTTTAGGTGTTGATCTCTTTTAACACACAACATTGCTGGGCAGACAGAAACTAGATATATGTTTACTTTTCATTTATTGGATTTAAAAAAAACTTTTGTTCAATAGGGAAAACTTTTTCTGGCCAAATAGAGTACATATCATAGATGATCACATTGACAGATAACGTATGATAGATAACATAGTCGTCACAGAAGTTACTGGCTACTATACTTTATATATATATATATATATATATATATATATATATATATATACTTATAGATAATTATAATATAGAAGGAGGTCGATTTTTATGTATGTATATATTTTCGAGATAACCGTATGAGTTTTGTTCTATTTAGCTTATCGTTAACCCACATGTTTTGTCTAAATCTCAATAATCAAGTGTACAATACTTTAGTTATTTTTGATTATTTAAAGTGCTAATCACATATATAGGAAAAAAGAAACATTTTTAAAAAACCTATTAAAAATTGAAACCCTCGCCTTTTGGAAATATTCTTAAATTGAGAAAGTAAGCCATAATATTATAGCTTAGTTATGTTACTGTTTTGTCTCTATTGCTTAAAAAATATTTTATTCCACACAGCAGGGAGAGAGTCAAAGATAACCTAGTGTCAAGACTCTCTGTTCGCTGTTTTCTACCCGAATTCGAGAAATTTCGTCTTAATTGGCGGAACTCAGCGCTGCGATTTGTCCTTCACACTATCCCGCATATAGCAGGGTAGGCAGAGGGAACCTAGTGTTAAGACACTCCGTTCCCCACTTTCCACCGAATTGAGGCTTTGCGTGCTGAATGGCGGAACTCAAGGCCGCGCTTTGCCTTTTTACCAAACCCAGAAAATGAAAAATTCCATTTCCTAGAGTGGGAATCGAACCCACAACCCGTCGCGTTTACAGTCGCACGCTTGTGCCTCTGCGCCACGACAGGCGTTACAGAAATGAAAATAATTGTAATATAATCATTCCTCCGAATTCCTAGGAACTGAACCCACAACCAATCGCGCTTACAGTCAAACGTCCGATTGCGCTACGATGGACTTCTATAAATAAATCATTACTTATAATGTTAATAAGTCAAAGGCTTCTTAATTAAAAAAAAATATATACAATATATTTAGTAACAAAATTTTCAAGTTATATAAATGTTTCATTATTATTCCAAATACTTCGTATTCTTAATTGAATATGAAGCAATTACTTACAATTCATTTGAAAGGTTGATAATAACTCTAGGAATTTGGCAATACGCCGTAATGATGATTGTCTAACTCGCATATAACACTATTCATATAAGCAGTATTGTGTTTGTGGTAAAACGACCTTCGACCTTCGTTCAATTGTTTAATTGTCTTTATCATTTATAAGTACCAATAACCTAAAAATAAAAAGAAATGTGACATTTCTTTTTTTTAAATTAAGCGAGCGTAAGATTATGAATTGAGAGCCATTGTGTCGGTGTTGTGACGTGTTTAATTGAACACGATGGATATGTGAGTTCAATGACACTCAAGGAAATTTTAATTATAATATAGATATTTGCTGGTTTGGTGAGAAAATGGAATGAATGGTAAAATACCATTTAAGTGAAATATGCCAAATGCAGTAAAAAGAATATGTCTCTGTATAATTTTGTTGCTTTCGTTTTGGTAGATGCGTAAAAATAATAAAAAAGTAGAGTAGTATCACCCTTTTTTTCGCCTAACAGAGTAGACAAAGAGAGCCTAGTGTTAAGACACTTCGTTCTCGACCTTCGGTTCGCAATTGAGGCCCTGTGTGTCGAGTGGCGGATCTCAACGCCGCGATCTGTTTTATCATAGAGAGAAAATGAAAAAAAAATAATACAATGCTTTAGTTGAGTGGGGATCGAACTATCTATCAATTACAGTCAGACGAGGTCCCATTCTGCCACGGTGGTCTCAAAAACATATTTAAAAAATAGACCGCAGACAGCTCTAAATTTTAATAAACGATAATTCTATGCACACTTATTATAACTTGTATGTATATGTATTGAAATATTTATTGTCACAATTGAAATAAATAAAATAATAACTTCAATATTTATACAACTTGTCTCACTTATACATATATTTATAATTTATTATAGTCAGCCTGTCTCAGGCTGAGGTAGTTGGAATATGGAATAGATTGTAAAACATGACATTGTAGTAACTTACATGCCACTCAGCCCTTGATTATGCTGAATGTTTATTGAAAAAACAGTTCTACATTTATGATATTACTAGTATTTTCATTTCGTGATTATTAGTTTTTTCATTTCTTCGCTCTGGTAACAAGGCAAAACGCAGCGTTGAGTTCCGTCACTCAGCAGGCAATGTCTCCATTCGGCGGAAAATGGGGAACGGAAATGTTAAAGAGGTGGAAAGTGGGAAACGGAGTGTTTTAACACTCCGTTTATGTCCTATTTAACACCGTCATTCGATATTTATTATAATTATATAAATAAAATACTTCCCTTTTCATTGAGTGATTGAGAGGCAATGCACAGCAACTGCTTCGCGTACAAAGCTGAAATTTAGCAATTTCACGTACAAAGTTGAAATTGTTGAATATAAGAGAAACATTGAGGACCGCCCAAAATTCAAAGAGAAACAGGATTTTAAAACTTCGAAAAGTTAAATGGAAATAGCATGGCAAGGATCATAAAATTCAAATAAACCAAATTGCGAGCTGTAGCACTTACATATTTATACTGATTTGGATACAATTGCAAATTTCTAGCTAAAATAAATTAATTTTATTCTATACACTTCATATCCTTAATTAGAAAAGGAATCGTCATTTTAAAAACATTTACACTATAAAATATCTCTTAATTATAATTATCTTAAAAATATTGAACAAATGAATTAGTCATTCAGAGTGATTCAGATGAAAAAAAAAGAATGAAGCCTAATGTATTTCCTAATTCTTGAATATTTTATTCAATTAAGTTAATTATAATATATTAGTATTATTTAAATATTAAAGAAATTCATGATATAATTTTGGTATATTAATTAGAAACCATTATATGCTCTCTCTGGGTATATTTACATAACCTATTATATGAATGTAGTACTTATGAAAGTAAGCTATGTCGTTATTTTATGTACATTATAATAAATATCTCATATAGTATTTAAATTACGAAATAATTATGATAAAAATAAATATTTTTAATTCAATATATACAAAAAAGATATGAAGCTACATTTTTTAATTAAAGAAATACTCAACAAATGTGCATACTCGTATGTGTAGGTTTGCGTATAGGCATAATGTTTGCAGATCGCAGACGCTATGGGCTCGATGATTGACTAATAGATGTTTTATTGGAATAAAGGTGAGGCGCAGATGACGTACTGGTTCACTCGCTACAGGTTCAAATTCACCGAAGTCGACTACAGCTTGTTCCTCACGTACTCCGTCCTCGTTGGCACAGTTGGTAAGTACATTTTTTTATCATCACGTACGTTTTTTGTTAGACTATAGTTGCGCAGTGAGACAGTGTTTGATTGTACTCACGATGAATATGGGTTCGATTCCTTCTGTGGTAAATAATTGTATGAATATTAATTTTTTTAACCGCTCTGGGTATAGAACAGTTTTTACAGAATCGAATTAACATTGAGTTATTTATATAAGAATGCAATTTCTCGAACTTGAGTGTATACGAAGAATGAAGTGTCTTAACACTAGGTAGGTATCCTTAAAATAGACCAAATGCGTAACCATATGTAAAGTGTTTATTAGATTGGGTAAATAAAACACACATTTTCTACCCTTATTCTAGATACCTTTTTCCCTCCATACTTATACATATATGATCCCAACATAATGTATGTAGTAATATATGTATGAAATTACTTCTTTGTACATTGTTTAATCTTAAAATTCCACTAACTTCGCAAAACATAATCCTAACTATCTCTTAATTAATTTTATATAATCAATCATACCAGACCACTGATCCAAGATCATTAAATAAATAATAACTGAAATTTCGTTGACTAACTAAAACTTTTCTAAAACTAGCTTAACTTTTACTCTTGTTATTCCGGTAGCAGCGAAGCATAAAAATAATAGAGCTAATCGGTTGACTCATCGATTACATTACAATGACAAACTTTTCAAGGGAAAAGTATTTCACAGTTTGGAGTTCACGGACCCGGCGTTTGCGAAACAAGATTGGCTTTGTAGTTTTATTCGGTTCGTTGTTTACGTTAAACAACGGTTATTTTAAATATATAATTTTTTTTTTTTTTTAATATTTTAATATAATAATAATAATATTTCAATTGCAATAAACGAAATAACGCCTGTCGTGGTGCAGAGGCACAAGCGTGCGACTGTAAACGACAGGTTATGGTTCGATTCTCACTCTAGGAAATGTATCAGTTTAGTATATTCGTTTCCTGGATTTTGTAACAAGGCAAAGCGCGGCGTTTAATTCCGCCGCTCAGTACGCAATGCCTCAGTTCGACGGAAAGTGGGGAATGGTGTGCCTTAACGCTAGGTTCTCAGGTTTCCTCTGCCTACCCTGCTACAAGCGGGATACAGTGTGAAGTTAAAAAAAATATTATTCGGCTTAAACCCATTATTAATCACGCCTAGTCCACCCTATTATTGTTTATCTGTGGAACATAACGCTTTATTTTAAATTTTGATAATAAAAATAAATTTATATAATTATTATTAAAACCTCGTTTTTAGTCACAATTATAACATCATACATTAAATACTGAAATAAACACAAACAATATAATTGTAAGGTAGTTAGTTATCCAGTTAATATGCTTTCAAGCTATTTTGCTGAAAAATAGTGGGTAGTATTGCTCCTTAATTTCTTAGCTACAGTATAATTATTGTAATAAATCTGATAATAGTATTTTACCAACTTTTAAGATGTAAGTAATGGTTTAAAATATATATTACCTCCTTTTAATTAATTGTTATTTTTACATAAAGATATCTTAAGTTGCTTTGTTGAAAAAGCGCCCATATAGCCCATAGCTTTTGCTTTTTTAATAATTATATATTGATATTATTTTCCTTATAAACATACTACGTAATATACAGTTATAAAGAGTTTCATATTTTCATACTAATATATCTAGTGCCAGTTTTTGTTTATTATTTATGTATATTTTACTGCGACTTCGTCTATTTAATAAAACATTATTAATACTTACACTTACTTTCAAGCATCGTTTAAAAAAGCATTATCTTACACTTTAATATTTAAGTTTTTTGCCATTGATAA
>JAKGSA010000429.1:572119-583320 GCA_033558755.1 Philaethria dido | reverse complement strand
TATATCTTATTGTATGTATATATGTATCTACGGGTGTCTATATGTATTTATCTGTGTATATATATATTTATATGTTTATGTAAATGTTATGACGAATATACTTATGTAGTTTATTCTTTCTTTTTGTATATTATCATTATTATTTGTATTTATTATTCACATCCTATCCAATTTCTTAGTTTGTGTATTTCCTATACCCTAAGGTTGCCTGGAAGAAATCGCTTTTTTAGCGATAAGGTCGCCTGTTGTACATCGTTTTCTGTTATTACTTTATTTTAATTTTACTTTTATGTATGGGTGTGTACAATAAAGAGTTTTTTTTTTATTATTGTTATTAATATAAAAAATTAATATGTTCAGTTAATTTCTTGAAAAAGAGTCCATATATTGCACTTTAGGTTTTTATACATATATTATTATATATACATAATTAAAAAGTAATTATCAAAATTATACTAATAAATATTTTTTTATTTTCTTACTTATAATTACCTAATGATAGTTAGATAGTTTGTTTGTTCTTTATGTATACTTTAAGATATACACTTCCTTTCGCTTATTAGTCATTATCCATACATAGATAATGTCGTACTGCCGGAAATATAAACAGAAAATAAAAAATGTAAGAGATTGACAAATATTGATGAATTTCGTGGGAAATTCCGAAAAAAGAATTCAAGGTCATTTTAATTTACACTAAATATGCATGTTTTTAGTTAACTTAAGTATAACACTGGGTTTCCTCTGCCCACCCTGCTATATGCGGGATACAGCGTGAAGCTATGTGATGTAAAGAAATGTAGTTATAATCTGCTGGTTTGAATTTTTCTTAAGGATATTCTTTTAGCTTCATGTTTTCTTTGCATAGTACCGGTAGTCATACAGAGCTTAAAGAACGAGAGAGAGAAAGACACTCTGTTTTGCACTTTCTGTCCATATTTGAAATATTGCGTATTAAGTGATGTAACTAAACTCCGCGCATTTTTTTATATTGCAAATAAAAAAATACAATTTATGTATTTTTCGGATATGAATAAACAAAGAGATTCCGTTACAGTAAGAAGTCCTTTACTAGACCATAACCGGCATAGATCTTTGGTCCAGAATTTAGAAATAAGGTTATTATGTTCGGTCTCTTTTGCATGGATACACAGAAATCCTAAAGGGTGCTTAAATAGAAAAAAATATATAAATAATTCAATTTTTCTGTCATTTTAAATTATTTTTTAAAATCCGCTTATTTTTCTTTACAATTGAGTGCCTAATTTAATAAAATTTAAATAAATTGTTTATACCAGTATAAAAAGATAAAAATGAATCATTTTATACAGTACATGACTATACTTAATGTCAATACATACAATATAATAACAAAAACGCAACTACACGTGTTTAGTGCCGCTATAAATAAAAATCATAACAAATATGTTTATCTGAACAAAAAAACCTTCACGAAAAGTCATATTTACTGCAAATTATACCATATGTATTATGCGTATACTGAGAAAGTAAATAGAATTAAGATAAAGTATTATCTTTTTAATTAAATTGCGTTTCTTTTCAACAGGTTCCTTCGTAACAATATATTTATTCAGCAAAAGGTGGAACATAGATGATAGTGTTATCGGGATAGTGGCTTGTGTGAGCAGGATAGCCGCGAGCTTGGCATACGCTCTTGCGCCCAATAGGACGATATATTTCATAGGACCAGTCCTGGATATGTTCAGCGCGGCTGGTGCTACGTCTCTAAGGTCTATAGCCACTAAATTGGTTGAAGCGGATGAAGTGGGTGAGTTATATTATTATGTTTCAAATATTTTCTTTTCATAAATATCCAAAAAGATTAG
The DNA here is from genome assembly GCA_033558755.1 of Philaethria dido. Taxonomy (NCBI): domain Eukaryota; kingdom Metazoa; phylum Arthropoda; class Insecta; order Lepidoptera; family Nymphalidae; genus Philaethria; species Philaethria dido. The sequence goes on along the minus strand of JAKGSA010000429.1, from coordinate 581,473 downwards.
TAATTAAGGTACTACTATTAAGGTAGTAATATAATTCTCTATTTGAGTCAAAACGTTATCACTTTAATACTTTTTAAATTCTTATTCATACACTTATAAGATAAGAGAAATATTTCAGTTACTTAAAAACATTAACGTTATAGGATTGGTACACGTGCCTCTTGGTATAGAGCTACAGCGCTTAGACGAATTAAAAGACGTAGGTTTGAATCCCGCTACGATCAAATTTTTATACGTATGCCAGACGTTGTTATTTATTTTGTATTCACCCTTATTTAAAGCTTTGCAATGAATAGCACATGTAAATATATTTATATTTTATTTTCTATCTAGGACCTCTACTTTTTAATCCATAATAGTAATTTTTTATAGTTACTTGTCTTTTATACAATAACATAATATTTCATATATATTTTTTACAACACTGGCTGCTGGGACAGAAATTAAGTATAATGTACAATTTGCAGTCCGTATTGAAAAATAGCAAAAAAGAAACTAGAATAAACATTCTTTCTTCATTTTAATTTCCTTTTCATATTCCTAATAAATAGAATCTTGTCAAAAGTTACATTTTGAATTTTGTGAATAGGTCTTAATTTTATAGAGCTATATGATGTATGTACCTCAAAAATTTTAAATAAGCATTCTCGGATTAATAAATCTCACGTTGAAAATCAATAGCATTACCTCTTTCTTATTTTAATATATATTTTTTTTTAAATATCATATCCATAGCAGTTAAATTTCTCTTATTTGGTACAAAAAATTATTTATATTTAGGAAAAATCATCATCTGTCAGTCATGAATCATCAAATAAGTCTTTTCATAATCTAAAAATGTTATTGAGCACATATACAATCCTCCTTTCTGTGTTCTCCATACAACGTGACATTGGCGAAGTGATTTGTGCTCAACTGGCACATTTGAAGCGCCATAATTTAAGAACTGAACTGAACTAAGCACATATCCATCTTTTCGATAAATGTTAGCTCTTGTGATAAATTTAAGAAGTCCGTCATAAACAAATTTATTTTTTTGGTTTCAACTATCTATTAGTTGATTAAACAGTGGTAGAAAATCTTTCGTTACACTTCTTTCAATATGGAATTTAATCTTCTTTCCAAATTTTTTCCATGTGATTTGCTTCAAAATTGACACACATGTCCGAATCCGACAATCAGACAATATTTCCGCAGGATGAACGTCAAATGATTGAAAATAAAGAAACGTAGAATGCAAACAAGGCAAAGCGCGGCGTTGACTTCCGCCACTCAACACGCAATGCCTCAATTTCGCGGAAAGTGGGGAAAAGAGAACGGCACTCCGTTCTTAACACTAGGTTCTCAGGTTCCCTCTGCCTACCCTGCTATATGCGGGATACAGCGTGAAGTAGAATGACGACACGAATATTATTTTTAACGTTTTCCTTTTACTTCTTTTTAAACTACTTTGTATCCTATAAACAGTGAACGAAATTAGGCCCTTGAAAACATTTTTGATTACACTTTCTTTTTCAGGGAGATTTTTTCTTAACTTGTACGAAAATAATACTAATATAATGAGATCTTTTACAAATATAAAATGGAACTATTTTAACCAGATTCATTTTTTAGTATTCGAAAATTCGTCTATCTGTTGACTCCAGGAAATGGAATTTTTCATTTTCTGGGTTTGGCAACAAGGTAAAGCGCGGCGTTGAGTTCCGCCACTTAGCACGCAATGCCTCAATTCGGTGGAAAGTTGGGAACGGAATTGTTGTAAGAGAACGGAGTGTCTTAACACCAGGTTCTCAGGATCGCTCCGTCTACCCTGCTATATGCGGGTTACAGCGTGAAGTCTATCTGTTGATACAATTATTATATCATAACTACCGAAATCGTTGTATTTCCTAGTTGCTAAAATATACGCGATTAATCAGGCTAAAACAGTTTCATTTAATAATGCTGACATAAAGGTAGTGATTATAATCTATTTCATGTTTCTGTCCCATATCAACGGTATGAGTTTATTGTAACGTACATGTATTTACTGTTGTTATTAGTGTATATTTCTATTTACTTAACAAATAGATGCGCAGACAGATCTATGTAATTGTTTAATTAAGTATTTGACAGTAGCATTCTGCGAACTAAGATAATACTGTGTATATATCGTATATGTGACGCCATCGAAATGCAGTAGAGGCTGTCTGTCACAATGGTTACGGTTTCAATCCCGATTCAGGGGAGTCTTTGAATTATTTTTGTCTTCACAGCTTAGTACATAATGCGCAATGTATATTATATACAAAAGGTGTAAAACAGAGTGCCTTAACACTAGGTTGCCTCTACCTATCCTAAATGGAAAGTTGAATAGAAAAAAGTATGTCTAATTATACTTATTTAAAAGACCTCTAAGTAGAACATTCGATTATAACAATGGTTAAATTATTTAAATATTCTAAATGACCTTTCCATATATATCGATAGGTACTAATAAAATTGTCGTGTATAATAATAAAAGGAAATTTCGAAAAAAAGTTCCGAAATTTCAGGATTCAGTTTTCTAATTTAAAAAGGACTACAGAATATATATAAAAAAAATAGTGCTCGTTACTCGAGAAGGTGGTTTTTTTCAAAAAGCAACAAAACATATTTTTATGTTATATAAGCACTCTAGTTATATTCCGCGACTTCGTTTGTACGGGCTTTAAAATCGAAAACCCCGTTTCCCGTTTTCGTGGGAATTTGGAGATATCCAATTTTAGTGCTCCCCAACATTCCCCAAAGAGTCTATATGCTAAAGTCAGCCTTCTATGACCAATAGTTTCGCATGTACATTGTATGACAGGCACTCAGTAATGCAAGCGATTTATATACTATAGATATTTCTAATTCGATAAATGATATTTGCTTCTATAAAATCACTACAGGTTAAGTATGTTTATTGTAAATATTATCAAATTGAAAACAACTTACCATAAGTTGAATTAAAAGAAGATTGCTGAATATACCACATGTATTCTACAATTATTGTAATTGCAATTTTTTCTTTAAATAATTAAGTAAGATGCCAAATTGCACAAGATTGCACTATATATGGTAATGTGATATAGATTTTGGGTTTCTTATTCATTCTTTTACCCCTCAAATTTAGATTTTAGAAAGATGACATTCTTTTTTTTTTCATTTTGAAATTCATTCTATTCGATCGTTTTCTGATGAAACATTATTGATATAATACGTATAAAGTATACTTGAAAGATTGTGACTTAACGGTGATGGTTTTGGGTTTGAATACCGCTTAGGGCTAACTTATTATTGCATTTCGAGATGTATTCTTATTTCAAATCAAAAATTAATAGAATAAATTAAATGGCACATAACGTCGTAAAAGTCAACAATAAATAAAATGGATACAGATTATAAAAGTAAAACTAAACACAAAAAGTACACCTAAGAGGGTAATTTTTCGAATATATTTCAGCAACAATTATTTTAGCAATAAAATAAGATAGCGAGATACTTCAAATGCACACTCTAATTGTCCTCATTGTGTCATTTTTTACACTTCCTTTTTTATGTAACGTGAAATATTAATATAAAAATTAAACGTCATGGCGGTTTAATTGGAAAATCTGACAAATATATAAACTATAGTTAAGTGTTCAATTTCTACTTGGCGGAATGTTCATGTATAATAAAAAAATATTTTATTCACTAAAATACTTTCGTTAGATAGGGTGCAAGTCTATACGTTAACAACGCGTTAACAACACGTTGTCTTTAACAATGTATATATCACTTTATATAAACATGGATGCAACCCATGGAATTGTGTATAACATTTATTTTGCTAATTTAATATACATTTTATTCATTATTTAAAAAAAAGTTTGTATTCTCCACTCCTTCTCAATATAAACTACAAGTGTGCCAAATTTCATACTCCTCCGTCCGCGTAATTTTCGTAAAAAGGGGTACAAAAGCAATAAGCTTCACGTATTTATATATAGATATGATAAATCACCATACGCTATAATAACAAATCAACATTACCTAACTTAAAAATCAACGTTATTCTTTATTTATTTTAAATATGGGTAAAATTCCTATTGATAACTAACAAAATGTTTGATAAAACCAGTTTATTGGTAAACATGTGAACTGTCATAGATTGTTTAGTTTGTACGACCTTCATACACACATTGAACTATTTAATAGCGCAATTGTTATTTTACATGAGATAAAACGACGGTTCTTCTTTATTTTAAGACTTATTCTAGTTCATAATTATTTTATGTTGCTATCTTAATATTATTTTGAAAGTAATTTAAATTTGTTAATGAGAAAAATGGGTTAAGATGGGCAAAAAAGCCAGTTAATTTGTATTTACAAAAATATGGTGCATTGTTGGTGATTTATTAGATAGCTTCATTACTTACACCTATAAGAAAAATACTTTAGCTTAAATGTTTTTATTATAATAATGAATAAAATTTTATTTAATATTTATATAAGTAAGAAAAATATATAATTATTTTATTAACGCCTGTCGTGGCGCAGAGGTTTGATTCCCACTCCAGGAAATGGAATTTTTCTTTTCTTGGGTTTGGTAACAAGGAAAAGCGCGGTGTTGAGTTCCGCCACATAGCACGCAATGCCTCAATTCGGCGGAAAGTGGGGAACGGAGTGTCTTAATACTAGGTTCCCTCTGCCTACCCTGCTATATGCGGGATACAGTGTGAAGCTATGTATGTATGTATTTTATTTTAACTACATTAATAATGGAATATGTCTCGTATTTTCGTTACTTTGCTGAATTAAAGTGTTAAAAAGAGGTGACAGAATTATTTTAAAACAATTGAAATTAAGTTTCAATATTAACAATCATTCATTAAAGTTTACTCGGGAATAACCAGAGAAGTGACTATACAGTTTCAGTTGAAAGACATTTTCTACGTAATTAAGTCATTGTACGATTTGTAAAGGAAAAATACTACGTTTTTAATCAAAAAATAATTACAATTTGCTGTAAGAAAATACAAGGAAATAGTCATTTAAAATATTGTAGAACAGTCTTCATCTTAGCACAAAACAAGAATATAAAACCTCTCACAAAACTGATATAAACTCATGTGGAAGCTTAGTATTCGTATCTAAAATCACTAACTACTAAATATAGTACCGTATGTAGCTAGTCAATGTAGGTACAAATATTACTTATTACAACGATTATACCTAAAATATCTATCAAAATATCCTAGTAAATATTGGAAACAGATTACATGTTATTTAATGAGACATATATGACACATTCTTTTTTTTTTTTTTTTTATTGATAACGGACGGCAAACGAGCAGAAGGACCACCTGATGGTAAGTGGTTACCTTCGCCCATAGACATCTACAACACCAGAGATGTTGTAGATGCGTTGCCAACCTAGAGGATACTGATGGAAGGGGGGACAATGTAGTAGTCCACTATCAGATGGTTCTGATGTGGTGGTCCACATTTTGGGGAAAGGATGGGTGGGAAAGGGGAAAATCTGACTTACATGCCATCGAACCGGAACACATCATTAGATATTTGGCGGTTCGTCTTTGACATGATAGTGGTCGCGAGGTCGGTCGGTCGGAGGACGAACCTCCTACCACCTAACAAATAAAACATTCACATCAATGGCTTTATGAATGCCTCATATGTAATAATAATTTGCAGTGTTTGTTTGTTTTACAGGGTAAAACCTGGGAAAAACCAATCAAGCTTTAACAGCGTCAATTTCTTCCATTAAATGAAATGCTAATTTTATTAACTTGTTAGTCACTTTCAGGTCCTACATTAACTTAAAACCAATTTCTGTACTGTTTAAGAAATAAAATGTCTAACTATAGTAACGAGTAATAATAAATTCAAAAAATACTGAAATTATAAGATGTTATAAAATACTTTATTAACATTTTATAAGAATAATAATATTTTGATCTTTTTTAATATGATGAATCCAATAATTATAATTTTTTCCCTTTATAAGCGAACAATCTCCTTCGTGTGTTCTCCATACAACGAGACATTGGCAAAGTGATGTATGTACTATGTGCTCAACTGGCACGCTCAAAGCCATTAATAAAGAATAATAATAATAATAATATGCCCGCAGGGCAGCTTGTGGCAAGCTGTTGGGGAGTGGCGACCCCACGGACCTGAGACCTCCGGAGGGGAATTGTAATTTATCCCCCGCCTCTGGCTTGCCTTCATTGGCCGGCAGAGTGGAGCGCAAGAGCTATATGCTCGGAAGGGTGGAAGTGCTCAATCTGCGTAATAGCTGGGAAACCCGCGATGGTGAAACCGGTGCACACCTCTCAACACCCTTAGCCGACCACACCGATGTTGCGCCCGAGGCACTACGCCGCTTTGTGGGGGCCCATCTAGTGGGAGGTGAGTCACCGTCCGCTAACCTTTCAATTTGAGACTGTTGAAAAGGCGGACGTCCGATAGTCTCAATCAATAGCCCAGTACTTAGTCCATCCAAACTCCTTTCCATAGCCCATTTTCCCGTTTTCCATATGTTCCATAGCTCCTACGCATTGACCGATGACCATCTCTGAGCAATTGCCTATGGTTACTCAGAGATGGATCCCGGTCAATGCGTCAGATTAAAAAATATTGTTGTCTCAAAGGGGCCTCTACGTGTTGGACCTGTGTCCCCACGCAAGCCTTCCAAAGGACCGGGTTCATTTGAACCCGAGAACCTGTAACGAGATACAAAATAATAATATTAACACTAAGTATATCATCAAGAAAATTTAATATTTCCGAATTATCTTAACGTTCAGTATAAGAAAACTAAAATCATAAAATAATAGAATAAGTCAAATTGACAAAAACATTAAGTTTAATTCATACGTACTTCATATATCTAAATAGAGCAATTCAGTTAAACATTTATGTCCGCAAATAGTGGTACCAAAAACTCAAATTGCTGTATCCATGTAAAAAGCTAATTATACCTGTTTTTGTTTTGTAATTTCGTCACATCATAAATTTTAAATGTACTAAACTACACCGGATAAGCATTTCTTCATTAAAAGGTAAAATTCGGTAAAATTCTGAAAATTTGAGCGTGGCGCAGAGGCACAAGTGTACGACTGTAAACGCGACAGACTGTGGGTTCGATTCACACTCCAGGAAATGTAAAAGTTTAGTATTTTCATTTCCTGGGTTTGGCAACAAGGTAAGCCGCGGCGTTGAGTTCCATCACTCAGCACGCAATTCCTGAATTCAGCGGAAAATAGGGAACGGAGTGTCTTAACACTAGGTTCTCAGGTTCCTTCTGCCTACACTGCTACATGCGGGATACAGCGTGAAGCTAAAAAAATTAATAAATAAAATATAGCTCACATTTGAAATAAATAGCGCGTGCTATAACGTCTTAATTCAAAGTTTTAATTCTTTAAATCTTTTGTGTATTTTTAGTAAGTTGTTATTTTAAGAGAAAATAAATTGAATGATCGTATAAAATTTTTAATGCTAATTAAAATAAAATAAAAACAAAAATAGAACTGGCCTTGTATTGAAAGGTTGCTAGCTTTTATGATTTGAGCTATTGTTTATTGTGAATTCGTTATAGATTTATAGGAACTCGTTAAAAATAACATGAAACAAGTTTGAATTTTAGGCTATCATAATTAAATATTGCATGCTTTATGTCTCTAAAGGTGTTTAATATTTTTTGTTTTATTCTAATTAAGTAGGTTAGTTTTTCTTAAATTCATTTCAATAAGCTGGCTTAAATTCATTTGATAGAATGATTATAAGAAGGCCATCGTGGCGCAGTAGAACAGCGTCTGACTGTAAGCGCGATTGGTTATGGTTTCGATTCCCTCGCGAAGAATGATATTTTTTAAGCTTCACGCTGAATCCAGAGGAAACCTGAGAATCTAGTGTTAAGACATTCCATTCCCCACTTTCCGCCGGATTCAGGCATTGCGTGCTGAGTGGCGGAACTCGACGCCGCGCTTTGCCTTGTTACGAAACCCAGTAAAATTAAAATATCAAATTTATCATTTCCTGGAGTGGGAATCGAACCCACAACCCGTCGCGTATACTGTCGCACGCATGTGCCTCTGCGCCGCGACAGGCGTTAAACGCGAATGATTATAAATACATTATATTCATTTCTCGGCTCTGGTAAAACTGAGCGCGGCGTTGAGCTCCGACACGTAACACGCGAGTCTGGCGGAAAGCTTCGAATGGAGGATCTTGACAGTAGGTTCACTCTGCCTACCCTGATAAAGCGCGAAGCTTCATTTAGAATGGTTATAATTATCATATTGATGTGATGTTTTCTTAGTCTTATAGCTCAAAAAGGGCCCATACTTTTTTTCTGAAATTTGTGGACAATACAGAATTGCGTGACATCTTACTATAAAACTTCCGAATAAAAAATATATGTCTCCTTCATACAATTTCTCCTTTACAGTATTACTAATAGAAATACTTTCTAATTAACTAAATTACCTGTTAATTATAAATTATATTATATAGGTATTAGGTACGTTGTGTAAAGTACATAAATTTTTCCATTATCGGCATTGAGTATAAACCTGCTTAGTCTATTTTTGTCGTTAGGACTTTTTGCTAAAGCATTCGAAGGTATAAACAATTGTGTATTTACAATCGAGAAAAATAGCTAGTCGGTCAATTTTCTTTTAACAATATTAAAAACGCGTGATGAGTAAAACTGTCAAACTTACGACTTCAATAATCGAGACTAAAATAAAATATAATTTAATTTTTTTAAACAATGCCTTTAAAGAATGCTTTAAATAATAAATATCTAAATATCTCTGATAATAAAAAAAGCGATTCACGCTTTCTCCCGCACACTAGGTTAGTCAGAAGAGAAGCTAGTGTCAAAACACTCCGCCACTTTCCACCTGAATTCAGCACTTGTTAAGTGACGAAATTCAATGCCGCGTTTTGTCTTATCAGAGTGAAAATAATTTAAATCATTCCACAACCAATTGCGCTTATAGACGCTTTCCCACTCCCTATGAAGGCCTTGATAATAATGAAACATATATATATATATATATATATATATATATATATATATATATATATATATATATTAGCTTCACACTGTATCCCGCATATAGCAGGATAGGCAGAGGGAACCTGAGAACCTAGTGTTAAAACACTCCGTTCTCCACTTTCCACAGAATAAATAATAATGATAATTATTACAATTAATTAATGGTAATTATTTACTTAATGTGCATGTAGCAGGTTTACACTATAGGTCGACGTTATTAGGAAGTTTTATTAATCTCATCAGCTTAGAATGTAAACCAGTCTTAAGTAAAATGAATA
>JAKGSA010000429.1:506895-571824 GCA_033558755.1 Philaethria dido | reverse complement strand
GTTACGTATTACACATTAGCTTCACGCTGTATAGCAGGATAGGCAGGAACCTGAGAAACCTAGTGTTAAAACACCTGCCCCCCCTACTCTTCCACAGAATAAATAATAATGACAATTATTATAAATTAATTTAATGGTAACTGTTTGTTTAATGTGCATGTAGCAGGGCTTTACACTATAGGTCACGTTATTAGGTTTTATTAATTTCATCAGCTTAGAATGTGAAACCTGTCTTAAATAAAATTAATATAAATTTTATTTAAGACAGGTTTAAATTAATATTAAATATAATTAAATTAGTATTGAAAATGTAACGTATTATTATACCACTTTTTCCCTGTCTAATATCAATAAAAGACGACATTAAAATTCATTAGCTATTAACACATAAATTTATTACTAGAATTATATCTAGAAGTATATTTGGCTATTAGTGAATATTTTATATAAAAATGGCATAAATCCAAGTAAATGTGACTTAAGAGGAACCAAATGAACCTACTTGATTAATGATGTAACTAGAATACAAAAGGTCTTTCTTTTATCGTGCTTAATTAAGTTGATTGCTTTTTTCTTTTTCCACGCTTCAAATTAACTCAACGTTCGAAAAGCTCACCCATTACTGTTTAGGTTACATTCCTTTTAAAAAGCCTTTTAATTCAGAATAAAATATTTCCTTTCTGCAATTTATATATAGTAAAATCCACTGTCATTTTTTAAAGGTAAAATGAAAAAAAAGTAGAAAAAAGAAATTTTTGTACATTTATTTATTTTAAAAACTAGCAACATTGTTACTTATTGTTTTTGAGAATGACCACCTTATTAATAATGTTTTTGTCTTTCAATATATACTTATTTTTTATCTTCACGCTGTCAAAGTCAAAGTCAAAGTCAAATAATTTTATTCAAAATAAGAAGTTACAAGCTTCATTTTTTGAACGTCAAATAATTTACCACCGGTTCACTAAATTTAATGCCTCAGACCTGAGAAGAACCGGCGCAAGAAACTCAGCGGGACTATTTTTTATTTTTTTTTTATACTGTATACTAAATCCAGTAATCTTTTCATTTTACAGGTAAAGCTAGCTCTCTAATAAGCATATCTGAGGCGATGGTGCCTGTGATATATTCGCCGGTGTATAGCAAAGTATACCTTAGTACTTTATCAAATTTCGCCGGCGCATTTTATCTCATCAGTGCTGCACTTGCTGTTCCTGCCATTGTTATATATTTGTAAGTATTTAATAATAATAATAATAATAATTGCCTATGGTTACTCAGAGATGGATCCCGGTCAATGCGTCAGATTAAAAAATATTGTTGTCTCAAAGGGGCCTCTACGTGTTGGACCTGTGTCCCCACGCAAGCCTTCCAAAGGACCGGGTTCCTTTGAACCCGAGAACCTGTATCGAGATAATAATAATAATAATATGCTCTATTGTCCAATATTATAGAGAAATAATAAAATGAAATATAATTAAAAAATAAATGGACAGCAGGCGGCCTTATCGCTGTAAGCGATCTCTGCCAGGCAACCTTAAGGTGTGGGAGTGTTATAATTCGTAGGTGTACTCACTTTATACATACATTCATAAATACATAAATAGCAAGCAAGACAAGTTGATAAATACATACGTAAATACAAAGGTACATACATGTATATATACAATTATATAGATGTTACATTGTATTTATAATTTGTTAATTAAAAAAAATCTTATGACTTATTATTATTATTTTTTTTTATTGATAACGGACGGCAAACGAGCAGAAGGACCACCTGATGGTAAGTGGTTACCTTCGCCCCATAGACATCTACAGACCACAGATGTTGTAGATGCGTTGTTATAACTAGAGGATACTGATGGAAGGGGGACAATGCGGCAGTCCACTATCAGAACCACCACATTTTGGGAAAGGATGGGTGGGAAAGGGGAAAATCTGACACATGCCATCGAACCGGAACACATCATTAGATATTTGGCGGTTCGTCTTTGACATGATAGTGGTCGCGAGCCAGTCGGAGGACGAACCTCCTACCACCTACTAACTTATTATTATATTATACGTAATAACAACAAAATGCGTTCAAAAAGATATAATATAAACTTGCTGAAAAAAATATATAGATTGGTATGGTTGATCACTTAATATTTATGGCTTCATTTAATACATTATTCACAGTACGTTTTTTTATCGATGTAACTTTTTGATTCGGATCTAATTTTATTAAAAGACTTTTATTTTAATTTCTCTCCAGATCAAATTCAATCAATCATAGAAATAAAATGGTATATTTAAAAAAAGCATAATTAAACATGTCTGTCGTGGCGCAGAGGCACAAGCGTGTGACTGTAAACGCGACAGGTTGTGAGTTCGATTCCCACTCCAAGAAATGAAAATATGAAATTATATTTAGTATTTTCATTTCCTCGCTATGGTAACTAAGCAAAGCGCAGCGTTAAGCTCCGCCACTCAGCACGCAATGCTTCAATTCGGCAGAAAGTGTGGAACGGAAATGTTAAAAGAGAATAGAGTGTCTTAACACTAGGTTTTCTGGTTTCCTCTGCCTACCCCGCTATGTGCGGGATACAGCGTGATACTAGGATAAGGAGGATAATTAAATCAATATAAACTGAGTAGTAATTTAGATAAATATTTACACGTCATTCACTTGCACGTACATTTCAACACTAACAAAAAGAGGCCTTGCGGTCAGCTGTAATTCGCCCTTATATCGGAGCATTTCGATTTCTAATTCTTAATCAAAACCTTGAACTGTGTTTTCTATTTTAGTTTAAACATAAAAAATACACCGTAGATAGTTACTAGTTACCGTAGGTAATTAGTTACCTTAACTTTACGATTCGCCATGGAAAAGTGGTATTTCTTACATTTTATTTTAATTCACTAAAGTAGTTAAGTTTATGTTTGGTGGTAGGAGGTTCGTCCTCCGTCTGGCTCGCGACCACTATCATGTCAAAGACGAACCGCCAAATATCTTGTGATGTGTTCCGGTTCGATGGCATGTAAGCCAGGTTTTCCCCTTTCCCACCCATTCTTTCCCAAAAAATGTGGTGGTTCCGATTGTGGACTACTACATTGTCCTCCCCATCCGTCTCTATCCTCTAGGTTGGCAACGCATCTACAACATCTCTGGTGGTGTAGATGTTCATGGGCGAAGGTAACCACTTACCATCAGATGGTCCTTCTGCTCGTTTGCCATCCGTTATCCATAAAAAAAAAAAAAAAAAAGTTAAGTTTGTCTTTAAAATAACAATATAATTTGTTGTTTTAGGTATATTTTTCATATTATAGGTATAGGTATCTAAATCAATTTTATATGCATTCTTAAAGAGTAAATTAAGCGTCCTGTTTTTTTCTTTTTACTTCTTTTAAAGTATGGGAAATATTGAAACAAATCTATATTTATAAATACGTGAAGCAAAAACTTTGGTTCCCTTTTTACGAAAATTGCGCGGACGGAGCATGAAACTTGGCATACTTATAGTTTATATAGGAGAGGAGTGCAAAATGCTAAAATACTAACATTTTATTTAAATAATGGACAAAAAGTATATTCAATTAACAAAACAAATGTTAAACACACTGGTTTGACATCCATGTACTCGTATATCAACAAAGCGACATCTAGGCTAAAGACAACGCGTTGTTAACGCGTCAACGGGGACACTAGCTTGTATAAAATTGGGCCACTTTTTATTTAAATTGCAAAAATACGCACGAGTGAGATTCAAACTCACCACTAACACGTACATCGAATAATTTCCAAGTAAGCAACGACAGCGTCATATAAAACCTTGTGATATATTTTTCTTGGTTCAAGGATCAAATAAAAAGAAACAATTTTTTGAAGTATGTATTGTTGAAAATTGCATCGTATGTATAAGTTAGTTCGTTAGTTTTTGCATGACAGAGTAACAAACACTCATCCTCCCTAACTTTCAAATACATAATATTAGTAGGATATGGAAAAATGGTTGGAAACATAAACTAAATAAAAATCTTTTAATATAAGTCCTAGCACAATTCACTACGTTGTAGTCATTCAAAATTATCAACGCCTACTCTGATGCGTGAAAAATAAAATGACTAATAACTGTTTTTATTTTAATACCACTCCGAGGATAATTGATGAATGCAATTGTTTGTTATAAAAAAAATGAAAATTTTAACGTCACTATTTAATACTCCGTTCCCCACTTTCCGCCGAATTGAGGCATTTCGTGCTGAGTGGCGGAACTCAACGCCGCGCTTTGCCTTGTTACCCAAACCCAGGATATGAAAATTCTAAACTTTACATTTCCTGGAGTGGGAATCGAATCCACAAACTGTCGCAGTTACAGTCGCACGCTTGTGCCTCTGCGCCACGACAGGCGTGGGGAACGGAATTGGTGAAAGAGAACGGAGTGTCTTAACACTAGGTTCTCGGGTTCCCTCTGCCTACCCTGCTATATGCGGGATAGAACGTGAAGTTAAGAAGAAGAAGACTATTTAATATATACTGTCAGTATTAACTTACGTGGTTTAAGCGAATGACAAGTAATAGTTGGGATTTTAGGTATCTATTATTTTACATGCGACTTTTACGTTGATCTTAGAAAATTTCTTACAGGCTTCAATGTTTAATGCTAAAAAAGTCATTTAAAAAAATTGTGTGTATAAATATTTAAAAAAAACTGTTATTTTAAGTATATTGTAAATGGGTGATTTCAAGACTTTGTCCTTTTCTGATTCATGGGGTCCAAATTTTTTTACGCTTTTCGCATAATAAAACTTGTTCCTATGAAAGTACCACAAAACATATATTTATTTAATGACATAGGAAAACGTTTTATTATGCTAAAAGTGTCGAAAATTTTGGACCATATGAATGGTGAAGAAATAAATCTTGAAGAAAGATAGAAACCAAAACTATATATATATAATATTTATTCCACTTTTTTCAATCAACAATTATTTTGTTTTCTTTTACAGAAGTCTATTCATATTACGAAAGAAGAAGGTAGAAGAAGAGAACCAGTCTACTGAAAGAAAACCCAAGGATAACGAAGTTACTCGATTTTAGCGAATTTTTGTTGTGTATTTATTATTAAGTTTAGTTTTTATATACCCAAGTTATACCTCCAATACAAAAATCCTAATAAATATAAGGTCTTGTATTGAGATGGAGTTATTATTTACCTATAATTACAAAACACACAAACGATAAAAGCAATATTTAGCTAAAGAGCCTGCAATGCGCTGTTCTCTGTCTCAATTCTTCCTTTCGGTCATTACAAGGACAATAGCTTAAAAATTTTAATATTTTTATACAAGTTGGAATTGAATCCAAACCACCGTAAAAAGCAAGCTGCTGCCACTCATGAATCATGACCAAGCTCCAAGTAAGCGATCGCGTGATAACACACATATGTATTTATAATATAGACAAACTCGATCAGGCGCAAATTCAAAAAATGAGAGATTTAATGCTCGCCAGTCCAATGCAAATGAAGTCGAAGGAAAAACAGCCAGTGATACATTGAGCTTAATGATTTTTACACCTTTTTAATGAAACTATTTTAAACGGATTTTATTCTGATACTATTTTAAAGTACCTTGAAAATATTTTTTTCGCTTTGGGAACCTGATGCTTTTGATATTTTGGTCTGATTCCGAATCTTTACAGTAAAGCCCGTGGTCATTTCAATTTACGTTGGGCTTGGTGTTTTTCAGTGATAATATAATTCCATCCATAGAAAGAAGCGCGGTGTTAGTGTCCAAGCCGTTCATCTTTTGAAACCAGGGGATGGCGCTGTAGCAAGCCAGATCGCGCCATCTACGTTCACTCAAAAGTAAGGGCAAGGGGACTGTTGTATCAAAATTTTGCTTTGGGGTCTCTATCGAAAGTTAACGTGTTCGAATGGTATTTTAAGATATTTCTTGACCCCAGCCGCCGTAAATATGGTGTGCTGTAATATATGTAAATTCTGAAATGAAACCAAATAAGATTTTATTTTGAATCATCGTCATGATTGATTATTATCTACTAGTAAGTTTCGTTTTTAATTCGCAGCTGCCATTGACATTAGTTTCGACAATGACACAAATCTAAATATAATTTAATAATCTTTTAGTCGAAAAAACGGAATGTAAATTTATTTTCGTGCCACGTTTTACTCGAAAATGAAATTAAATAAATTTATTAAAGTTAAAAATATAATTAAATATTTTTTGTCAAAATGAAATTAAATTTTGTTTAGTCCTCACAATAAACTTAAATAAATTTGTTTTAATCATGGTCGAAATTAAATTAAATAAATTTGTTTTAGTACACAATAATAAAAAAAAAAAAAAAAAATAAACAAAAAAAAAAAAAAGTCCCGCTGAGTTTCCTGCCGGTTCTTCTCAGGTCTGAAAGTAATAAATTTAGTGAACCGGTGGTAAATTGTTTGACGTTCAAAAAATGAAGTTGTAATCTCTATTTTTGAATAAAAATTATTTGATTTTTGACTTGAATAAACTTAAATAAATTTTTTTGACTCAGATGATCGAAAAATGAAATTGGGAATAAATTTATTTGTTATCCAAATATGCAATTTCAGAAATATTATTATTCAAAATAAATTTTAAGCTGAACTTCCCGCACTCCGAGGTGTGCAGCTGATACTTTCACCCACGTTCCGTAACCACATGTCCAACTTGATGACCACCTGCAGACCGCAAATTCCTTCCGATACTTGCTTCATCTTTGACACACTGATCTCCCACATCGAGGTGTTCTCACCATGCACTGGGGCCTTTCAAAGTATCATCAAATACACTCAAAGGGCGCGCATCAACAATAAAGGACATCTGAATATGATAAGGTAATGGAGATGGTACAACTCAGTACTAAAAGCTTCCTGTAGATATCTTCAAATATTTTTAATTTAAATAAGGGGGTTGGACCATAAGGGCCATGCTACTTGGAAGGCCAGTTGTTAAAAGTCACAGTTATTATGATACATATTCCTTCTATTTACAATTAGATCTTCATCATATTCAAAGTCATATACGTGGCGGCAAGTCGCTGGCGACAATAGTTTGTCAGTGAGTCGTTCGTTATTTTGACGTCGATCAAACCCTTTAAAATTGTTACACGTGATCACAACAAAACGTAAGATTTCGAGCCGATAAACATGTTATATTGGAAATTTTTAAATTTCAAAAATTAAATACTACATAATAAACGTTACCTTATTTCCATTTTATCTAAATATCATGTCATGTTCCTAAGAATTCCAATAGTGCTTTACCAATCACAGGCCAATTAAGTGACGGTCGAGGAGTTGACCTTTGGCCTTGCAAGGTACAAAACCTAACTTGAATTACATACAGGCCAGAATTAGTAAATATATTGCCAAGACATAACCAATATAATAAATGGACATTACTTCTTCTTGCCTAATGTATGATCGGTAAAAAAGACATTAATTTACACTGAGGTAGATTAAAAAATCCATTTTTTTTTCAAGTAGAAAAAAAAAGATGTATCTATTATAAAATTATATGATTTCAATACCATTTATCTCTTTATCTTCATGTTATAACAACTGTTACTAAAATATATGCGGACGTGATTTTATTGTATAATCTATAGAATATTGTAATTATTACTGTTTTATCATATATTTGTTAATATGTCAATAAGAAAAATTTTACGGATGAACATAGATTCATTGTATTTTTATAATCTTTTAAAAACATGTACTTACTTAGCTTAGCGCAAAGGCACAAGCGTGCGACTGTAAACGCGACAGGTTGTGGGTTCGATTCCCACTCCAGCAAACGGAATTTTTCATTTCCTGGGTTTGGTAACGAGGCAAAGCGCGGCGTTGAGTTCCGCCACTCAGCACGCAATGCCTTAATTCAGCGGAAAGTGGGGACCGGAGTGTTTTAACACTAGGTTCTCTGGTTCCCTCTGTTTACCCTGCTATATGCGGGATACAGCGTGAAGCTATGTCTGTATGTATTTAAGTTAAAGTAAAATTATTGTTGTTAATTTAATCTTCAGAAGCTGTTAGCAACATCTTTTATTCTCTTCATAATAACAATATATATAAGCTAGGCTAGCTAAGTTAGGCTTGTGCTCTCCAAAAGATTTTTTTATTTAATGTATAAAAAATTCAGTAATATTGTTACTAAACATTTAATGAATTTTATGTTTAAATATTTCTTATTTATTTATAAAGTTATAGTTACAGTTCAATTATATTTTATTGACGGACAAGGAAACTTTGTAAGGTGGATGGCTTTACCACTACGGTAGAGGGAGTATTTAAGAACAGCATTAATTTATAAGCATAGTTGTACTCTATTCTCTTTTTCAGAGCACGTTCACACTTATCATTATATTTACATATCATATATACATGTATCCAACAATTGGGCATTTTAACTTGTGGCCATACTGAGCTATACTATATGTTAAATAAATACATATAGAAAAAAATATGAATAACTATAATAGAGTTTGAGCTATATAAGGACTGAATAAATATGAAAATTATACTATATAAAAATAAACTATATAAACTCAAATATATACTCAATAGTATATATATACTCAATAGTATATATATACTCAATAGTATATATATACTCAAAAATCTTACAGCGCTCTCCGCGTTCAGTACAATAACGCGTTCAGGGTGCTGTTGGGGCTACCTCGATGCTGCAGTGCCTCAGGGATGTTCGCTGAAGCGCGTGTTGACTGTTTTTACGCCCTCATGAGAAAAAGATGCGGGTCTCTGGTGCGTAGGGTACGGGGTAGTGTCAACAAAATCCTGAACATGATATCTAATAGACTAGATTGCATATACATGAATCATTGCTGTTCCGTTGCAAACGGGATGGTGCAGCGGTGATTCATGTGTATTGTAACATATATTTAAAAAAAAAAAATGTAATAATAACTAACCTAGTCAGTAAGAAATTTTTGTTTACTAACCATAATGAGTCAATGTCACTTGAATAAAGAATTATTATTATTATAAACGAAATAATATAACAATTTTAACACTTAGTACCTTTTTATTACAATAATTACAAATGTATCTACAATATTTAAAAAATTACATGATTCACATAACTAAAACTTCAATTTGAAGTTTGGAGAGCTCGTCGGCTTACTGTCTGGTTTATCGTCAATTTTCTTGTTGATCAACATTTTTATGAACCGCCCTTGTTGGTGTGATGACAATGATATGCCAAGAGTTTCACAGTTCTTGATAATTTCCGTACATCCCCGTATATCTCTATTTTTTACTGAAACAAAATAAACAGTAAAAAGTATTATAACTTTATGTAGTATATTTAATTGTTATTATTTTTTTAGCTTCACACTGTATGCCGCACATAGCAGGGTAGGCAGAGGAAACCTTAAGATTTACACTGTAGTACTTTCAAATAAAGCTTTAATATTACTATTACTATAATCTTCATCATAACCATACATACATAACCTCTCAATTACATTTATGGTTAGGTTGAGTCGCACTGAGCTCCAATAGTCACAATGTAAAATTTAAATTATTGGACTTAGTCCAAAATCATTGCTATATATACTATCATAAAAATGTAAAAATGAATACTTACATTTATAAGAAAACAGAATTTGGAGTACTTTGGTATATTCAGGCATCATGTCATATTTTAGTAAGGTCTGCAGCAATCTGACAACAGCATCTTCATTGTACTCTCTTAGTATATTAATACTGAATGCTGTTGCTCTGGAAACAATATAAATCCATTATCATTTATAATATTACTTAACTACACTAGCAAGCGCACAAAATGTCTTTATTTTTATGATATCATATATGATAGTTATAAATTACATAACATGTAGTTATAAGTACAGATGATAGTATTAAATATGTCAATTTATATGAAAAAAATATCAAAAATAATTTGGTCCTGTAATTTTGTCATGAATTCATAATAAATAGGATTTATTGACACATTTAGTTGAATAATAAAAAAACGTCAATCATAGTACAATACTACTTAAATGATAGTAAAATTTTAAATATATTTAAAAAAGAATTGGATTGGTTATAACATTTTCTTGTAAATTTACTTACTTATCTTTAATAATATTTCTTAACTCAGTTGAATTTTCTAGTAACTCATTAGAGAGCATCTGATCAGAAAACCAAGTACTCGACCAACAAATATGCCAAAAGCATATTAAGGGATAATGTTCATTGTAAATCTCACTAAATATTAAAACATATTTCATAAATATTACTAATGAAGCTTCTGATCTATTTTGCACAGAATCGTAAATTAATTCTCTAAATATAACTCTATAAAAACTTCTAAGACCTTCATTTTTTACATATGCTTGCTTTAATATTGATAGGCCAGTTTCAGAATTTCCTTTCATACAATGTGCTTTAGCCATATAATGTAGAAATTCTCCATTCTTTTTGAACAAATAGGGATTTAGTTTGGATGTATATCTTTGTAAAACTTCGACAACATCAACTTTTCCATTTAAACTGTATGTTCTAAACATTTTTTTTAGTAAATGGTCACTTATTAATTTATTATTTTTTACGCAGTCTTTTATTATTTGAGTTATTTGTTTGTCTTTATTTTTTATCAAAAACTCTTGCAGTAAGTTTTCTATTTCTTCAGCAGTCATATTTTCAATACTTATTCCTCTATAACTTTCTTTATCCATAAAATGTCTCATAGTATATACATTAATAAATAGGTTTTTCTCTTTAGCTTTATGTCTTTGAAACGGAAATTCGTTAGTATATAAATCAATGGAATCCACAGCAGTTGCAAAATGAGGATACGGCATCATACCTTGAATATTTTTTTGTAAGTTGTACAATAATCGGAAATATTTAGTATTTCTAATTTGCTGCATTTTTATCTCTGTTTTTTTTTGTCGTACTTGGAAAGATAAAATAATATCCTTATTAAAAATTATTGTACGTGTGACATTTTGGATTTTTTCTTATATAATAATATACCAGTTATGTTACATAATAATTAAAGCATAAATTGATTTTTTACACACAATATTTGAAATAGTATAACACATTTAAATAATTAATAATGAATTTAAAAGGAGGAAAACAATGTTTTAGGTTAACATTTGACATTTTGTGATAAGTTTGACATTGACAGATTTTTATTATGATCTTTATTTTTATTGTAAAGTATAAATTCAAATAAATTATAAAATAATCATAAGTAATGTCACTGTATTTACTTATGTTTATTGTAGTAATATTTTTTTTAATACTATTACGCAAAAACAAATTACTTTAAATAATACATAGCATTTGTTGTGACATCTATTAGGCAAAAGCTGTACTATAACATGTTATATTATCTTTGCTATTAGTCAATAGATGGCGCTAGTAAAGATCAATCGAAAGAAACTAACTTTTGCGACATAGTTTACAGATATGATAAAATATGTTTTGCTTACAAAAGTTGGAAAAGTTGGAAAAATTCATGACATTATTAGAAACTTATATTGTATTAATTACATTTAAATAAGAATGTATTTAAAACACGTATATTTATTTTTATTAGGTTTCTTTAATTGTTGTAACTCAAGGTTAATATATAAAAGTACCTCACCATTGAAAAGGCCATTTAAAATTTGTTCTATTTAAAGAAATAAAATATGAATATCATTTTATATTATCTTTGAGACTCTGAGAATAAAATAAACACTAAGTCAAATTTATATATATTATTTCATATTTGCTAGTTGTCGCCCATAACGATGTTTATGTGCTCTATCCACCGCAGTTTCGGCGGTAACACGTAAAATCCTATTTTTACGGTCCCCGTAGGAAATCCGAGACATCTTCTATTAGTGCTTTTCTACACTCCCTAAGAAACTCACATGCCAAATTTGAGCTTTCTACGTTTATGCATGGTCCGACAGCCGGACCTACCAGACCTACTGTTTGTTCACAGCTTTCTTGAGGCAAGTATCTGATAATATACAATAGTTGTTGCTTATAATATCACTAAGGTATAAGTATTTTAAGTAGATTTTTCAGTAGTGAAGCCGAATGTCGCAATAAATATAATACGCCAGAAGAAGCGAAAATTATTTGATATATTTTATAAAAAAATATTATCAAAACTATAAATTATTCAATTTGTTATTGACACTTGTTGACAATATTCGAATTTAAAATATATACAATATCTTCTGAATAACATTACACGACTACTGCATTATACTGTTACGACGAATCTAGGTAACTAGTATGAAATTTATGCTTTTTAAATATACAGTTTCACACTTTAGTCCATTTCCAGCCGAATTGTTACATTGCGTATTAAATGGCCGAACTCAACGCCGGACTTTGTCTCCCCGAAGCGAGGAAATGAAAATATTTCCCCCGAGTGGTAATCGAATCCACAACCTATTGTATTAACAGTGAACCTGTCTCAGTGCATCACGACAACCTCTAATTTCTTTTTTTAGCTTTTTTATAGCTTATATTATAGCACGCTGTATCCCACATATAGCAGGGTAGGCAGAGGGAACCTAATGTTGAGACACTCCGTTCCCCACTTTCCACCGAATTGAGGTATTGCGTGCTGAGCTTTGCCTTGTTAGCCAAAGTTAGTTTGCCAAAGCCAAAAAACGAAAATACGAAAGTTTTACATTTCCTGGAGTGGGAATCGAACTCACAACCAATCGCGTTTAAGGTCGCACCCTTGTGCCTCTGCGCCACGACAAGCATATAATCTTTTAAATAGATATAATATATAATAAGGGTACAAGTGACCGCCGACAATCGCCTGTCGATTAACATGCGGCTATTAGTCGTAATGTCGCACAGCAGGGCTCCGGTCACTGCTAGACAATGCTACGATACTGTCAAATGACTCTATTAAAGCGATTACAGACGTGCCGCTCGCCGAATCACGGTGTACACTAATTGTTTTTTTTTTTATTAAAAACCTATTTTTATTGGCTAAATGTTTTATATAGGAAAATGAAGAAAATAATATATATTGTTTTATTTTATTTAATTATTGTTTCTAACGTTTTTAATAAATAACATAATATATAATAATTTTAAAATTGGAAAATTAATATTATTTTGGGCAATTAATAACTTTTTTTTTTTTTTTTATTGATAACGGACAGCAAACGAACAGAAGGACCACCTGATGGTAAGTGGCTACCTTCGCCCATAGACATCTACAACACCAGAGATGTTGTAGATGCGTTGCCAACCTAGAGGATACTGATGGAAGGGGGGACAATGTAGTAGTCCACTATCAGAACCACCACATTTTGGGGAAAGGATGGATGGGAAAGGGGAAAATCTGGCTTACATGCCATCGAACCGGAACACATCATAAGATATTTGGCGGTTCGTCTTTGACATGATAGTGGTCGCGAGCCAGACGGAGGACGAACCTCCTACCAAAAACTAGTCAAACTGTAGTACCATTTGGTTTGGTATTCGAAAATACTTCTATTTTATTTTTTAAATTATTGTTTAACTTATTATATATTTAAAAAGAATAAAGTGAACGGATCTCGCCTAATCCCTTGCAAGCTAAAAAAAAATAAAAATTTATACCTCAATTTATACAAACTAGAGACCCTCTTAACAGTTTGCTTTAGCAACCGATATGTTATTTTACATAAAAAGTGAATGTCATACTGTAATAGCGTATATAATATTTATTTTATTAATTTTATCTATTTCTAAGCATAATTATTATAAATAACGTTTTCTGCACTTTTTCTCCATATAAACTAACTACTAACTGTGCCAAATTTCATACTCTTCCGTCCTAACGTTTCAAAAAGGGTACAAAATTTACCTATAAGTTTACATTCAGGTATAAATATAATGATTTATAACAAAATATTATTTAATCAAATTATTTATCTACTAAAAAAAAAATACATGTTATATTTTGTCTAAAATTCAAGTAGAAATTTAAAATAGTACAATGTACCGTGTGTTACAGCCCTTATAAGAACAATTTGTCTAACATGTCATGAATAACAAAAATACACAGACATTTCAAGACTCAAAAGTGACTTGATTGGGCCTAGAAAAAAATTGTACTGTGCAATTTTTTTGACACGACTTGCTAATTATCATTTTTATATATGTATGTATATTATAACTATAAATCACAATTAGATTTATCATGATTGTATACTGGTTTAAAGAAATAGATATTAGGTCATGATTACGTGTTTAGTGTACGGTTTATGTTTACACTTAGGTGTTTTAATGAGCAGAAAGTGGAGAACGGAGAGACTTATCACTGTGTTCTCTCCACTTTAATAAAATATTTTGTACATTCTTATACTGTAAACAAAGTGTGACCACACACACGTTTTTTTATTTTATCAATAAGGATCGTCGTCGTCGTCGTCAGCCGGAAGAAGTCCACTGCTGGACATAGGCCTCCCCCATAGAACGCCATGTAGCACGACTGGATGCCTCCTGCATCCAGCGCTTTCCCGCAATTCGGACTAGGTCCGAATAATAGGGATAAGGAAATAAGGATATATTTATAAAACAGAAATAAATTGTAGTATAAACTCCAATTTATTTCTATTATATAAATATTTTATTATGAAAATGTAAAAAAGATCCTAATAATTATATATATTAATAAAGTAATACATACCACCATGCTATTATTTAGCCAGTACAATAAGGGTGACTTCAAATCTTATTTAAAGGAAACATTACAAATCTTGCACATATTCTTTTCAAATAGGTATTTTCAGTAAGGCTGGATAAACACTTACATATGTGCAGATTTCAAAGTTTTTTTTCGTTTTTTAGCCTCACGCCGTATCCTGCATATAGCAGGGTAAGCAGAGGGAAATCGAGAATCTAGTGTTAAGACACTCCGTTCTCTTTCAACATTTACGTTCCCCATGTTCACAGATTTCAAAGTAATTTGCTTAAAAAGAGACACGGCAACTTGTGCATTCTTTATTTGGATTTCTATATCAAATATTATTGTCGTGTGCCAGTAGATCACGAGCTATTGTATGCAAAAATATGTAATATGGGTAAATTCACAAAAATGCCATTTTATTGATTTGAATTTCGATCATGGAAGCAGTCTTTGACGGATCAGCTTTATTTTTATCCGAAGGAAATAAAATAATAATACAATAAAACAAAAACAATGGAAGGGATAATATATTAACATCATTAATTTCATACTCTAGATTTGTAAATGGTCCTATATTGGCTGAAAGGTGAGACCTCAGTGACGTAACACTGTGAGCCCCAGATTCTACTCCAAAAAACCCCGCTAGATGTACAAGAGCGCGTAAAGATGAAAAGATGTGGGCAAAGCTTTTTAAAATTGAACATCTTTGATTTGGGTTTTATGCCATCAATAATTCAAACCACTCCACATCAATTCAACCTGATTCATTTAATAATATTGTGTAATTACTCGAATTAAAAA
Organism: Philaethria dido; assembly: GCA_033558755.1. Classification (NCBI taxonomy): domain Eukaryota; kingdom Metazoa; phylum Arthropoda; class Insecta; order Lepidoptera; family Nymphalidae; genus Philaethria; species Philaethria dido. The sequence goes on along the minus strand of JAKGSA010000429.1, from coordinate 556,317 downwards.
CTGGATTCAGACTGACTCTTCAACGAGATAAATAAGGTGTCATTAAAAGGGATACAAAAAGTAGCAAAAGACTCATATATAACGTTGAACTTTCTAGTAAGGATAGAGAGATCTTAGTATTGATAAGATCATCTTGTAAATGATCGTGATGCAGCATCTTTGAAGTAAATGTGCCCGCAGGCATTACGAACAGCTCTCAACCGAACGAAGTTGTAGCGGCCTGTCTCTCATTGCGGTTAATGCTGAGCCAGGCAATTTCATATAAGTAAAAATGTGTTAATATTTCGATGTCTTTATTGCCTAACTGAGTGTAACGAATTGATTTTCTTGTCACTCCAACCTTCTACTTCATACAGGTGTTCCGCAGATGTCTTCTGACTGTTCACGTTTTACTTGTATTATCATGTCGTGCAAAACACTAATCAGAAATCAAAGTATTGTATAATGAGAGTTAAAGTTACAGTTATGTTTAACTAACTTAGATTTTCTTACGAAATATATGTAGAATAAAGTATATATAAGCTATTTTATGTCATTTTCTTGATTAATTCAAAGCTAATGCTATGTAATATTATAATGATTATTTTTAAACAAATTCTTATTATTATTTTTTTTAACCCTCATGTTGTAACCCGCATATAGCACGGTAAGCAGAGGAACCAGAGAACCTTACTATTAAGACACTCCATTCTCTTTTCAACAATTCCGTTCCCCCCACTTTCCGCTGAATTAAGGGATTGCGTGTTGAGTGACGGAACTCAACGCCGCGCTTTACAAAGTTCTCCTTGTTACCAAAACCCAAGAAATGAAAATATTAAATTTTACATGTATTTCTTATTATGTAATATTATGTTTTTTTAATAAATCAGTAATTTTTAATATTTTTAACTTAAAAGACCTCTTTTCTCAGCATCAATATAAGCAACTTACTGAAATTGTGGTAAACAGCTTAATTCTAAATATTCAACAAATATAATTGACGTAAACTACATTTCAATAAACCCATTAAGATATAACCTCTTTAAGAATATTGTGTCGGAGCTCTTATTATAACGCTTATATCACACGCCTCGTTTTCTTCGTTTGATGCGTTAAGTATCTGTCACAATAAATTACTTAAAGAATACGCAAGATATTCAGTACAATAGGGTTGTCTTATCGATTCAATCTGAATCGTTCAATGGTACATCGACTATCGATCACACAGTGTGTTTCACCCTCATTGTCTCCCGTCTTCAGCACCTTCAAAGCGTGTGATAGACTTCAGCGGACACTCAAACAATGCTTGTTATTCCACGCTTGTCTAGCTGCGAGCATTAGCCTATCGACTCGGCCCTCTTTGTCAAACCACACCGCCTCGCTGATCCTGCTTAAGATTTATAATAATTTATGGCAAGCTGATCATGATCGTGTTCAGAAAAAATATTTTTACATAGTATAATTGGTTTAAATTTATGAGATAAACTTGTGTCACATTACTTTATGAATATATTATATTCTGATAATGCCGCTTTTGTGTCTAACACGTGGTCCATATATCAATACATGAAAGAAAATCTTCGGGTCTCTTTTTATTAAAAGTTATACATTCAGAGGTGTATAAAATTTGGCATAATGAGACTTTATATGGAAAAAATGCACAGAAACCCAATATTATTATATTTATAATAAGAAATAAATTAAATGAATAAAATATACATACATACAAACATACATACATAGCTTCACGCTGTATCCCGCATATAGCAGGGTAGCTAGTCCCTCTAGCGGTAAGAAACTCCGTTCCCCACTTTCTGCCCAATTGAGGCATTGCGTGCTGAGTGGCAGAACTCAACTTCTCGCTTTGCCTTTATTACCAAACCCAGGAAATGAAACTTTCCATTTCCTGGAGTAGGAATCGAACCCACAGTCTGTCGCGTTTACAGTCGCACGCTTGTACCTCTGCGCCACCACAGGCGTTAAAGTTGAGTAAAATATACCTATTACTAATTTTTCAGTTTTGTTCAGTTTATAAATTATGGCGCTTAGATTATTAGATTCTTATTTTTTCACGTTTTACTTAATGAAGGATATTAATCATAAATTCCAAGCAATCAACCGAATTACACTCAAAATAAAAAAAAGAGATGATCCATAACTTTTTATATTATACAAAAAAATATAGTCATGGTACTCAGCTAGTAATTAAAATTTCAAAATTCTGTCAAAGTAGATTTTATTTTTTAAAAAAGTACTATTTCAAAATAGCATAGTCGATTGTAAAATATCTGTCAAAAGTGCCAACCGAAAATAGAAGACAGTCAAAGCAACACAGATAAAAATATTTCTCTACAAAAATCAGATTTACAATAGAGTTATCTTAAAGTTCACGACATGTTTGACATTCTAAAAATTGACTATCTTTTTAAATATCTTGGAGAAGAATGCAAAACGGTATATGGATCGTGACGTGTCAAATGAATTGATCCTACTGTCTAGTTATTCAGAACAAGCAAAATGGAAATGGCATGTAGTGAAGCGAAATGAAGTTAAATAGTATGGTCACGTCTATATAACATAAATATTAAATTACTTATAAGTTATAATAAATACCTTAATATGGTGTTCAAATTTTCATTATTTAGTAATTCTTTCACTAAATTCAACCAACAATCTTCTTCATACGTCAAAAAGCCCGCCGTTTTTCCCGCCTTTTTTATTCCCCGTTGTCACACGTTCAGAAATAATCAAAATGGCGGTTGTATTAGTTTTAAATTATTAATCATAAAATATAAACATTAAACATTAGTTAATAAATTTAATATAATTACTTTATGCATTCTTCATTATTCTTGTGATGGCTATATGTTCAAATATTGATGTGCTCAATAATACCTATTCATCAATTGTTATACCAATGGTCATATTTTCAATTCTCTTCTCTAGCAAGATAAAGCGCTACGTTGAATTTTATCATTTGACAGGCAATGTCTCGAATTGAAACGGAATGTCTTGACACTAGTTCTCTCTTAAGGCTATATAGGTTATTATAGGCTATAAGGTGGCATAAAGCGTGAAGCTGACTTTTTTGCTTTATTATTATATTTATTGTAAATTTCTTTTTATTTGGGTTATAGTTTATAGTTTTTAATGCAATTTATTATTATTATATTTAAGCAAATAAAAATCCCTAAGCTTACAATTGCGATCTAATTCATTGATGCCATTCCAAATTGTTGTTCTGTACTAACGTCGTGAATTATTACTATCTCTGACAGATTATCAGTCAATACGAAAATCGATATTGCGGCGTGATTTGCAGGTAACGGATATCTGGGTAAGTGATCCATGTTACACTCTATAGGATAGTTATACCATTTTTTTTTAAATAATACTTAATAGTAAATATCAAAATATTTCTCAATTCACCGTCGTATTAATAATATTATATTTCATTTTTCAACGCCTCTCATGGCACAGAGGCACAAGCGTGCAACTGTAAACGCTACAGGTTGTGGGTGTGTGGGTTCGATTCCCACTCCAGGAAATGTAAAATGGAAATGTTGCTTTCTTGGGTTTGGTAACAAGGCAAAGCGCGGCGTTGAGTTCCGCCACTCAACACGCAATGTCTCAATTCGGCGGAAAGTGGGGAACGGAATTGTTGAAAGAGAATGGAGTGTCTTAGCACTAGGTTCTCTGGTTCCCTCTGCCTACCCCGCTACATGCGGGATACAGCGTGAAGTTGAAAAAAAAACATTTCATTTTTATAATGTGATTTTCAATTTTAAAGTATCTATTACACTCTACATAAGTACTTCTTGTTACTTCTTATTTGTACGCCTGTCGTGGCACAGAGGGACAAGAGTGCAACTGTAAACGCGACAGTTTGTGGGGTCGATTCCCACTCCAGGAAATGTAAAATGTAGTATTTTTTATTTCTTGGGTTTTGTAACAAGGCAAAGCGCAGCGTTGAGTTCCGCAACCTCAACACGCAATGCCTCAATTCGGCGGAAAGTGGGGAACGGAGTGTCTTAACACTAGGTTATCAGGTTCCATCTGCCTAAACTGCTATATGCGGGATACAGCGTGAAGCTACTTATTTTCATATTGAACACATGATTATGAACTTAAATATCTATATAGACTATCTAATAACTTATAATATGATAAAGAATAACCCGTACACAATTATAAATTTCCAAATATTTTAACGACTTATCAAATTGCAAATAAAAAAAAAGAGTTAAAATCCAGTAGTGGTATAAGAGATATATTTATATTTACCGTGGACAGGTTTTCTACGGTAAGCTTTATTTATTTAAGAAGATTGATGTTTTGTAATTATTGTGATAGATTTATTAATAGTTAGTAAAACTTTGATGGTATCTTTTGCTTTATTTGTCTCAGCGGAAATGAGCAGATCATAAATCAACTGCTAACGAGATAGCATTAGCTAAAAGAAAAGTTATGAATTGATTTAGCAACTGTACTACTGTTTTGAGTTCGTACTCGATATTCGCTAGCGAGAACGTAACATACCAATCATTGCTAAGTAAATTTATATAGATAAGTAAAATGAGTAAAAATGCAATGCAAGCTTTTACAGTTGTGAATGTTGTTTTGTCATGTGTAGATATTTATAAAAAATATATAAATAAGAGATGCGATGCAGAATGAGGTATTAATGCGATAATATTTTCCTAACAGTGACCTCATTATGATGTAGAATTGTAGATGGTTAATATTTGACTGAACACATGATGGTCATAAGTTCGGTTCCCACACAGGATTTATATTAAAAAAAATGTTGATTTGGTAAAAAGCATTGCGTTAGCTTTCTTTTCCTAGCACGCAATATAGGTACCTAAAGCAGGCAACAAGTGGAGATACTCAATACAAATATTCTCTCTGTCCATTTTTCTAAATAAAAAAAACAGAAAACATTTTGAAAAATACATTAGCTAATGGCAATTCGGCAACAAAATAAGCGACGAAAGAAAATTTGGGCAAATGTAAAAAAGTCAGCGTGTTGTTGTTATGTTTATTGCTCGTTGTAAATGTGAATTAAGCATCAATAAATTATGTATATTTATTGCGGTTATTAAGTAATATATATTAGATAATTAATAGATATTTGCAGTTCTAGTTATCGATCGGGCAAATCAAAGCTCTAAGGTAATTAATTTGCTTGAGAATAAACAGTAATCATTTTATATGTAGAGGAATGACGACCAAATATAAACAGTACTGAGTTTGATAAAGAAAAAAAGGATACCTATAAGCAGGATATAAACAATGACAGGAAGAGATATCTCTCGATAAATCATTATACAACTAATGAATACATGAAGTAATTAATTATGATGTATTTGTGAAATAACTTTCTTCAAGTTCGGCTAAATAACGCATTATAGACTTTCAATAACTGAATAAAATTGGTAAAATCGACTTCTGCAGACGTACATGTCTCTGTATTTCATAGCAGTAATGCGATTTACAAAATCACACTTTTACCTAAATATATCATAACGCTTACTATTGAATTTTGAGTTTAAATGGATCTTACAAAGAAAACGCGAACGTAAATTAATGATAGTATACTACATAACGTTTGTTTAAGAAAGATTTCAGATGCCATAGATTATACCATCACCATTACCATTACCTGCTACGATTACTAATAGCTGTAGGTGAAAGTCATGGGAAGAAGCTTGTTAATCTATTTTCTAGGTACTAACCTGATTCCTACAAACTGGAATGCGAATGACAGACATTGGCAGAAGTAGAATATAGAGTGGTGTCGGGTAAAGGTCAAACCACTGCGGTTGCGGTAGAAGACTAGCCCCTAGTATCCAGCGTTTGGTGATAATTGAGGCTAACTGTACATTTTACGATATAATGTACTGTATCGATAATGTTCTGAGTAATTTATAAGCAATTAACTTCTTATTATTTATAAAGTTACCTGAAATATTATAGCATAATAAAGAAACTTTGTTCTTGTATTTGATTAGTGTCGACGTACGAAATTTGGTACGTATGTAATAAAAATGTAAAAAATATTTACTTCTATAGCATTTGTTAACCTATAATTTCATTAAATAAAGTAAAGTTAATTCATCAATTTATACAGCTAAAATTAAAATAACTTTTTCTAAGCTATTATTGAGTATGCTATAAGTACGCGACCGATATATTGGCAAACATTAAACAATACGCTACCCATTAAGTCCGTGTAGTTCTTATCTAGAAAACGCGAAGCTCGAATTGAATTGCCAATTAAATGAAGTCAGATCATCGTCACAAATAGTAAAATAGATTACGCATATTATCAATAGACATTATTTATATTATCAGTGATTTGGATAACACGTCACCACTATAGGTCCAAAAGGCGCCGAACACATAAATTGTTTAAGAAAACAGACCGCCCACAGTAATCATTCTACTTGCTTACTAAAATGACGCTTTACGTTATTTAAATTAAGTGTACGAATAAAATATATTATATATCTATATATAAATACGTTAACCAAAAACTTTGTATCCCTTTTTACGAAAATTACGCGGACGGAGGAGCATGAAATTTGGCACACTTATAGTTTTAATAGAGAAGGAGTGCAGATAGATAATATATTTTTTTTAAATAATACATAAAAAGTATATTAAATTAATAAAATAAATGTTACACACTCTACCATGGTTTGACATCCATGTTTATATAAAATGACAAATACATACATTGCTAAAGACAACGCGTTGTTAACGCGTCACTAGTAAATATTATTTTGTGGTTTTTTAGTGTTTTATATTCGCTTTTGTTAATCAAGCAATATATTTTTTTGATTTTAGTTTGCCCTAATTTGCTATGCGCGTAATATTGCTTTAACTGCCGAAATGGTCTTACAGATTTATTATGATCTTTACTAGTCTATGAAATCAGACCTCTAACGCTATCTCCTCCTTAATATGTGTCTGGATATATGTTGAGGCGTGTTCAAATTAGCATTAGGTGGTAGGAGGTTCGTCCTCCGACTGGCTCGCGACCACTATCATGTCAAAGACGAACCGCCAAATATCTTATGATGTGTTCCGTTCGATGGCATAAGCCAGATTTTCCCTTTCCCACCCATCCTTTTCCCCAAATGTGGTGGTTCTGATAGTGGACTACTACATTGTCCCCCCCTTCCATCAGTATCCTCTGTGGTTATGCCCGCATCTGCCAACATCTCTGGGTGGAGATGTCTATGGCGAAGGTAAATCACTCTACCATCAGGTGGTCCTTCTGCTCGTTTGCCGTCCAAGCTATCAATAAAAAAAAAAAAAAAAAAGCATTGTCAAGGAAGTCAAAGGTATTATTGTAAATAATACAGGAAATGAGAATGTTAAGCAACAGTTTGCATGGAGCTATAAAATTAGTGTTAATGTTTCGAACTATTAGAAATGAAATGTGAGAAGTCTCCACAAATCCCACATTGAAGAAAATATTTTATGTAAATATTCAGAAACCTTTTGTAATTGTTGGTTAAAGGGTAACATTTATTACACGTCTCAGCAACATATACTACCGGAACTAGTCAAAGAAGGGTTTACATAAACAAATATATTTTCAAAAATGCGATATTTTAGCGGCACTGCGCCTTACTAAGATGGTAGACCTGTAGCATTTCTGTAGTAATTTATATTGTCTAACAATTGCTCTGCTTGTATGAGGTTTATGATGCGGCATATCAAAGACTGCAGATAAGTGATAGCACTGTTAACCGCAATTGACTGACAGTGACGAAAATATACATGCTTTCATCGTACTCTGATTAGGAAGCAATGAGAATGACGCCATTGTGACGCAATCGGGAAGCAGCTGAGCGACGCGCGACAGTTGTAGGTTTGATTCCCATATGGAATAATTCATGTAAATAATATTTTTTACTTTCGGTCTAGTTAGACTAAATACGGTGTTGAGTTTGGTTTAAATAGAAATAGATAATAATTTACATGTATGACTTTTCCTAGACACGTCTAAGTTATTATTATTGGTAATTTTTTTGGGACAATCTGGTTATTATTACAAACCCGCCATGACTCATACTTTGTTTATTATGAGGAATTTTCATAAAGGGAGTGAGTGGTAGTTAAATAATACAAGAAATTAAAAGATATTAACTTAAAATAAATAGTAATTATGTTTTGTTTAGAAAAAAAATATCATAATATTAATCATAGGTAAATCAATCATGATACTTGAAAGAATAATAGAAAATAAAGTAAATTAGAAGCCTCTTCGATTTCAATACACAAATGAAGAGCAGTTACATAAAAACAATAGTAGTGATCATTAATTTGTTGGTTTTAAAACTAGTTGGAATAATATAAAAACAGATTTAGCGTCTAAAAATTGAATAAACTTACGTAAGTTTATATGAAAAAAATACCAATCTACTCAGAGTTTGCTTAATAATTAGTTAGAAAATTTATTAAGCCGCAATTTTGAAACAATAATAATTATTTAAAAAGTTTCTTCATAGTTATCCAAATATCATTATTGTATTGTAATATGTTTTTTAATATTTTGACTTTTTTCTTTCCCTTATTCCCAAAACAACATAGAAAATTAACGATTTATACACCATTCTTCTTCAGTTTGCCACTGACATTTGTCTAACTAAAACCATAAACAAGATTCAAACCTGCACCAATCATAGCCAATATTAGAACTAGCAATTTGACACATGACAGTATCCTTATACGATCGACAAAGTAATAAATACAACTGAGATTAAATAGTATAAATTAGAATTAATTTTATAATCATTTAATATAAAAAGATTCTATATGTGAGATAATTTTCATAAAAGTCTTCACTTCATTTAGATAAAGATAAATAAACCAAATGTTCATTATTCTTAATGGAATAATCTTATTTACTTCTGTAAATACTTATTTTATTTTTATATCTTTTAAACGACCCAAGTAAAAATCACGGTATGAATGATGTAGGTAACTAGTACTGCCAACTAAATTATAAAATGAGGTTGCAAAGCTGAAAGGATTCATTGTGGACTCCTTCGCAATATAAACTATAAGTGTGCCAAGTTTCATTCTCCTCCGTCCACTTAATTTTCGTAAAAAGGGATCTAAAGGTTTTCCTTCACGTATATAGATAGTGGATTCAAATCAAATACCGTGTAACCTAATAGCATCATGGCGAATATTTAAACACATAAACCGCAAATTAATCGTAGAACTGCATTTAACTTTACACAAATAGATAAAGTTAGTGTCTACAAAAGTAATCGTCGATTATTCTGTTAAAAAAAGAAGAAAAAGAACAAAATTAAAAAAAAAATGTTGTGCTTGTAACCATTGCCTTCAATCAATAATATTTATATAAACAATTTAATTGCTTATAGCAGCATGATTTCCAATTAAGTAAAACAGAGTGTGGTGATATTTCATAGTAACTGTAGACAGCTTCATATTTCCACGATATAAGCGCCTTGTCAGCGGACATCGGCTCGAATACTTTAGAGGCGGTAGTAGCTATAAAGATAGTTGCTATAAACTGAATTTATACTACAGCTTTGTCTTTTAAATTATTTTTAAATAACCACAAAATAAACTTCTAGTTACTTGTACCTATAATGATACACTCATATTTTTATCTACAATATTGGAAATGTGATTTTGTTGGTTGAAATCGAATTTAAGACACTTTTTGTATGTTATTTTGAAAATAAGACCAATTAATGCCTATTTTCTCCTTATATAACTTTCGAACTTTCTTCCGCGGACTCTCCAATTGTGGAATGATCTCCCTGCCGAGGTTTTCCCAGAGGGCTACAATATGGGGTTCTTCAAAAGGGGAATAAATAGGTTTTTGAAGGGTCGGCAACGCGTAAGTGATGCCCCTGGTGTTGCAAGCGTCCATAGGCCACGGTAACCACTTACCATCAGGTGGGCCGTGTGCCTTGTTGCCACCGTCGTGGTATAAAAAAAAAAATATATAATAGATTTAGTTAAAAATACAATGTATTTTCAGGGCAATGAAAACATTCTGGAATATTTGTATAAATTCCATAGGAAATTGTTTTAGAAAATTACTAATAATTTGTGCCATAAAATTGAGCACGAAAGCTGCTAACATGCTTCTAGGTATAGATATTGCATTATAGTAACTAATTGTAATTATACCACTTGATGCAATCTCTCTGCCAACGTACTGAAAATGCTTTTTACAACTGTAAGAGATGTTTTATAAATATATTACTACGAAAGATAATTAGATATCTATATCGAGAAATATGCTTACTATAATACTTGGTGACCTATTAATCTTGGTAAACATTTTTTCCATATATATGAAGAAATTAATTTTATTGTATGAAGCAGTCATTGACAATCGCATACAGTATGATTGTAATGGATAAACATTTAATAAATTAAGGTGAAAACAAAATTACAAACAAACGGACTTGGAATAACGTAAGAATATCTGAGAATTTTCTCCGAATAGACAATGAACAATGCACGATGGCCGCGAGGACAATAGAATGCCCTAAGCTCATACGATAAGTCAGATCCACCGAGAGTAAAACGGGACAGCCGCATATTTTAAATTCTATAGAATTTCAATCAGACACTAACTTTATCTATTTGTGTAAAGTTAAATGCAGTTCTACGATTAATTTGCGGTTTATGTGTTTAAATATTCGCCATCATGCTATTAGGTTACACGGTATTTGATTTGAATCCATTATATATGTTTGGTGGTAGGAGGTTCGTCCTTCGTCTGGCTCGCGACCACTATCATGTCAAAGATGAACCGCCAAATATCTTATGATGTGTTCCGGTTCGATGGCATGTAAGCCAGGTTTTCCCCTATCCCACCCATCCTTTCCCCAAAATGTAGTGGTTCCTATAGCGGACTACTACATTGTCCTCCCCTTCCATCTGTATCCTCTAGGTTGGCAACGCATCTACAACGCCTCTGGTGTTGTAGATGTTCATGGGCGAAGGTAACCACTTACCATCAGGTGGTCCTTCTGCTCGTTTGCCATCAGTTATCCATAAAAAAATATATATATAAATATTGATATTTATCTAATAAAAATGAGATTTTCCAAAACGACTGAATTACTATGAAATAATTTAACCTCGACATTCCATAAAACTAGACTTTTAAATTTTATATACTCTATTTTTCTGAGAAAGTAAAAAAAATAATCTTCTTTTCTAAAGCATTTTCAGATCACAATCATTTATTAAATATAGCCGCGCTTTGCTTACCGGACAGAGGACCCTTCTTTACCCTAATTATAACGTAAATCCAATCTGAAACCATCGCGTACAACCATACTCTATCTTACTCCACTACGACGCCATCAATAGGTATATTTCGTAATGTTATAATGAAGTAAGTAGTATAATATGCTTTGTTTAATAATATTTTAAGCCTTGGCTTTAAATTGCTAAAGTGGCAAATCTACGATCAAAACGCCTGTAACATAAGCGTACTTGACATAATGGTGTAAACATAATATGTACGTGTAAATATATGTATAACAGTTTAATCCTTGCGGGACAATTGGCTGTCGACAACGCTTCTTGCTTTACACTATAGAGTAATAAAATATAGAAACTCCAAAATTATTTGGATTGCTTTTTTTAAATATTACAATTATTAAAAATTATTTACAAGATCTTCCCAGTGCAGTGGGACAGCACCTGATTGTAAACGGGATTGGTTGGGAGTTTGATTCCCACTCAAGGAAATGATCTTATTTAAATTATTTTCAGAAGTTTTTTCGTAAAACAAAAGCGCGGATTTAAGTTCCGCCACTTAGACGGTAGATTGGACGGAAAGCGGTGAACGGAGTGTCTTGATACTATCTGCTTTTTAAAAAAATATTTATGTAAGTGTAGGAATTTTTAGCTTCACGTTGTATCTCGCATATAACATGGAAGGCAGAGGGAACCTGAAAACCTAGTGTTAAGACACTCCGTTCTCCACTTTCCGCCGAATGCAGTGAATTGCTGAGTAGAGGAACTTAACTAAACCTTAACCTATTCATAGAAATATCCGAGTAATGTAATCAGCTGATTTAGCAGTAGTTTTCGTTTTGTAATATGTCAAATTATAATATTTTTTATGCCTGTATAATTATGTAATGTACGCAGACAGGTTTAAAATAATTACTATAATAAATATTCATTTTTTATTTGAACGAATGATCGACAGAATTAGTTGCAACCTGCAAACGTTTATAAACTGTTGAAATGGTTTTCTTCGCGCATTTTGGCAGTGTCTATCTAGATAAAATATGATGGCTTTCTCGCATATGTAAGAATAAACATAGCATCCACGCGAGAGTTTTTAACACTGGGGGGAAAGAGGAAAGCGGTGTGTCTTAATGTTGAGTTTTTTTTTTAACTTCACTCTGTATCCCGCATATAGCGGGGTAGGCAGAGGGAACCAGAGAACCTAGTGTTAAGACACTCCGTTCTCTTTCAACATTTCCGTTCCCCACTTTCCGCTAAATTGCGGCATTGCGTGTTGAGTGGCGGAACTCAACGCCGCGTATTGCCTTGTTACCAAACCCAAGGAATGAAAATACTAAATTTTACATTTCCTGGAGTGGGAATCGAACCCACAACCTGACGCGTTTACAGTCGCTTGTGCCTCTGCGCCACGACAGGCGTTAAGTGAAATGTTAAATTCCTTCTACTGCATACAGTAGCTATGAAAAAAAGCGCAAAATTAACAACTGATCTTATAAAAAAATAGTTTTGCCTCTTCTAATTTGTTAAAAGTTTCATGAATCTACGTATTTGATACATGGCAAGGCCACATGATAGGGTCGCTCTATAGAATCTATGTGCAGCTAGACAAGGGTCAGCGCGGCGTCGCCCTGGCGGCACCTCTGCCCGCACATTTACGCGAGATATCGTGACGCGATTCTTCCTCCTAATTTGCCCATAAATTATAATATATAAATCTTATTAGTTAAATGGCAATAAATAAATTTGATCTACCATTAAAGTTTATATTTTTATAAAAATAACGAATTTAATAAATTTATGAAGTCTCAGTTTTGCATAAAATGAAAATTCAGTATCAATGTTGAAATCTATAATAATTCTTTCTATCTATAATAATAAGCTGAAGAATAATAAGCAAAAAAACTCAAGAATATATATTTAGCCGCATCCTTATTTAGGGGAATGGTTTGGTAAAATAAAGCCTAGCGTTGAGTTCAGCCACTCAAAAACCAATATCACAAATTTGAAAAGTGAAGAACGTAGCACTTAGCACTAAGTTCTCTCTGCCTACCTGCAAGAAACTAATTTAAAAAATAAATAAGCAATTGTGTTTGAAATTGTTATTTAGTATATAATATTATTCAAACATAATTCCAAATTAGATATAAGATTAAGGTAACCTAACAAACTACGTAAATATGATGCTCAGGTAACATAATACGTGAGCTCACTTCCTAGTATCTGTCACAGTCGCACACAGTGCCCCGCGTAGTTTGTAGGTGACAATAAATTTTAATAACAGATGTTTTATTGAGATTAATTGTATGCAAAAAATAGAAGATTACAAACACAAGTGCGTATATACGTCGTAAAAAAACTATAATAATATCATTTATATGCAAGTTGAATTTAGGACAATTGCAGTTTAGTACAATTGAGACCATCGTGGCGCAGTGGGATATTATTTGACTGTAAGCTAGATAGGTTATGGGTTCGATTCCCACTCGGAAATTGAGTTCCCCCATTTAACACGTAACGTCTCAATTTTGAGCAAAAAGTAGAGAATAGCTATACGGGATAAAAATCATGAAGCTGTAATTAATTACAAATTTTTATTGAAAGAAAATGTCGTAGCTTTAGAATTATAGGGACCTACTCAAAAAAACATGCCACAACAACAACAATATTTATAGACTTTGATTAAAATAATCATTCATCTATTCTAATGTCCCCACAAATGCGTTAATAACGCATTGCGTAGTGACGTATATGTCACTTCTAGGGACGTGTATGTTCACTAAAACATGGATGTCAAATCAATAATTTGCTTTTTATGCATTATTTTAAAAAAAATATTAGCATTGTGCACTCCTTCTCTATATAAACTATAAGTGTGCTAAATTTCATGCTCCTCCGACCGCGTAATTTTCGTAAAAAGAGGCACAAAGTTTTTGCTTCACGTATTTATATATAGATAAGCTTTCATATATGAAAATATGAGTTAAATAATTTTTGTTTCTACTTTGAATTCAAAGTGAAAATATTTAAAATAAATTCAGTGACTATTATTAAGCACTACTAATAAGGTGTCGGGAATTCGGTAATGAGAGTGATAAACGATATCGCGGGTAATATTACGCCGTGAGAACAGCTTTGGCATCGTCTTTGGTTACCTGCGCTTCTTAAGATCTTTCCCTTTTTTAAACTTTTCATTAATTATTTTAGAAATCTTATGATGAATTATACTGTGATTGTTATTAGAAGTTGGACTTGAAAGGATAATCGTATAAGGAGGAAATAGAATGACTGTTTAAGGAATTGAATTAATTTTAATTAATATATTTTATTCATATGAAAAAATATATAAATATTATTTAAATATTGCTTTAGTTATGAATAATACCAAATAATTCTTGAAAAGTTCTTTTGATATGACATTTGGAACTACTGTGAATATTTTTGTTTATATATTTTTGCTCTGTAAGGTCGTGAGGCTTAGTATAGCTTTAATTATGTCGCGTTTCTAATATGTCGATGAGATTAATGACACATCAGTACTCGAATTCACAAATTAAAAATTCATTATTGGTCATGGAAATGTCAAAATAATATACACAATTCGAACTTGCTACTTTGGTGAATTGATTTGTGCTGAACTGGCACGTTAGAAGCGTCATACTTATAGAAAATATATACCTCGTATATTATATGGAATACAATATATATATGTTTTATATATAAAAGAATACTTTTTTGATGGTTCAAAGGCAGGTCCTTTTTAGTCTGTTAATAATTTTTAGCCTTTTAATAAAATAAGATTTAAGTTAAGGTTTATTAAAAAGAATGAGTTGTCATTGTATAAACAGTTAGCCGAGTAATTGTTCATTGTAAGATTTTTTGCAAAAATAATGTATAATAATTTTCTTTTTGCCTTTTTATTTTGTTTATTTTAATATACTTTTTTGGCGTTTGAAATCATATTTTATTAATCGTAAACTTAGGATAATTAAATTGTTAATGTTGTTGTTGAGTCGTGGAGGTTACATTTTTGTATTAAATAACAATTGACGCAATCATGACGTTTTTTCAAGTGATTTGGCGTGATGTTTGGGTCTTAAATAACTTTAATATACCTACTAAAGTTTTCTGCTTATAAAATACTTGAAATTTATTTCGGGTATCCATTTTATTTTATACTATCGCTATTCTTCGAGTTTTAAGTTCGTTGATACTTTGGTAATAAAATAAACGAAACATACATGACAAGTCAACAAACATATTCGGTAAAGTAAGAACTGCACTATTGTTTTGAAATACATAAAAAAAAAAAATATTTGTATAAGCACATACATATTCAAAATAATTAAGACCATACTAGTCATTGACTATTACAAGTAATATATGTATGTGTGATTTAAGTTTCAAATTTTAAGCTTGGTAAGTTACACGATTTTGGATAAAAATATTATTGTACTTATAACGAATCAAAAATCTTCCCGAAACTATATTTTGGATTCAGTTACCATTGAACAATTCTGTGTTCTTAGCTAGAGACTGAGAGAGTCACTCAATGCGACACGAAATGAGCATTTTACAAAATTAGAAACTGAAAATTTAATATTAATACTTACATAATACTGTAAAAAATAATAAATTTATAATATTCACAGAGTAATCATACTTTTTGATTTTTTTCTACTTGTTGAATTTATTTTGCTTAATTACATTACATTACCTTTTTTATAAGCTTCTATGCACAGTTGTATTATCTTTGTTTTCTTTAAAAATATATTTTGTAGAGTGACTAACAAGTTCGTGATATACGTAAGAGAATTTAATCAGTTATAATCTAGATTGAAAAAGCTTTTTTGCCTAGAACAAAAATTACAAAAACAAACACTGAAGTAATGTATATATTGCAGTTCCGTTTAAATAGTTACGTAGAAGTAACGTAGTTTAGTATTTTCATTAATATTTTATCATATTATTTATCAAAAAGGCATTTTAAATTCTGTGATGACGTCCGAAATTTTCAAACGCATGTCAATATGATCATTAACAATACACTAATTTTCTTTCATAGGCATTATTAAACTATTTTATATTTCGTTTTATAATATCTTGTAACATGCGCCTACTGTGCTATAAATTTGATTGTACAAACAAATTTCTGACGTTTTATGAACCTGTGAAATTATAAATATCCATCTTATTAGAAAACGTATATAGTAATTTTACAATGTGTTACGGTAATAACAAGTATGGTGTGGAATTTATTGACCTTATATATGAATACAGAATAATTAAAAACTTTATATATATATTTTTTTTTTATTGATAACGGACGGCAAACGAGCAGAAGGACCACCTGATGGTAAGTGGCTACCTTCGCCCATAGACATCTACAACACCAGAGATGTTGTAGATGCGTTGCCGACCTAGAGGATACTGATGGAAGGGGGGACAATGTAGTAGTCCACTATCAGAACCACTACATTTTGGGGAAAGGATGGGTGGGAAAGGGGAAAATCTGGCTTACATGCCATCGAACCGGAACACATCATTAGATATTTGGCGGTTCGTCTTTGACATGATAGTGGTCGCGAGCCAGTCGGAGGACGAACCTCCTACCACCTAACCAATAGGTACAGTACAGTACAGTATATAAACTAGGTACAAAGTTATATAATAACAATTAATTTAGTCTCTATAAACTTGTTGAATTCCTTTTTAAAGAACTATTGTATTATAATTCTTAGCTTTACGTTTTAGTTGACAGATTCTTCATAATAGCTATTTTTACACCTTTTTAAGATCAATCTATCTCAGTAAGAGCGGTTTGTTGTATCGTTTAATCAAATCAGATGTTTTTTTTTTCAAGTAAGAAGAAAAAAATAATTTCATTTCAATACATAGCCAATTTACTGTAATTGCTAATTTAAAATGACTAAATAAAGTAACAGTAGTCGATTTCTAAGCGAAAATCGACCAACGTGCGATTTTCTGATAATAATATTTATCAAGAAATAGATATAAATAGAATGCAATCTTATATTAAATACTTTGATAAAATGATTGCGTCGACTTTTTGTTACATTCAGAGCTTTCCGGCTAGGTGTAACCAAATCAAATTGCTTCGTCAAGTACATTGACAGATGAAAGAGAAATTGTTAACTCCAATTGGACATTGAATGTCTAAGTTATTTGTATACTAACTTAGTCGCCCAACATCGTATATGAATAATATCTTTTTTTATTGGACTTGATCTTTTTTTATAGATACTGGGTAGTTTTCACTGAGTGTTCTAGTCAGAGTAAATTTAGTGTGAAAACACTCCAATCTCCATTTTCCTTCGAAACCTTGTATGTAGAGTGGCGGAACTCAACGTTGCATCTTACAAGAGAGAGGAAATGAAAACAATTTTGATATAATCTTATTTCCGAATGACGAGCACCAGAGAGTTTCCAGTAAGACCCTATCGTACTGTGCTGTGATAGCTTCAAATATAAGTTTATATGAAACAGTTTAATAGTAAATATAAAACTATATTGAAAAGTGGTTAGAGATAATATAAAAAAGATTTAAGTGGCTTAAAATTTATTATATTAAGTACACATATGAATCCTACTTCATGAATTTTCTACTGAAATTGTACTGCTTTGGAAAATTTTACAGGTAATAATAATTGATTATTACTAGATATATTTCAATGAGTCTTGCACTATAAGTAACATACATCTATTACTGAAGTTCAGTAGAATATAATAATATTATTTTTTATATAATAGAAACTAGTAGATATATAGGTACGTCTATTTTCATCTTCGGTTTTGTTGAAGTCACAGTAAGTAAATTCAGCCTTCAACTTTGTCACCTGTATCTGATTCGTTTTTTTCGACAATCGTGTAACTGAAAGTACTTTTTTTTTTTTAAATGCGAATTGATAAAATATAAAAAGAATTTTATACAAATATCTACATACACTGAAGGAACTAACGCGATGTAAGAAGGATTATTAAGTAAATAAAGGGGGTAGAACGCAAACAAAAGTTTCCGCAAAGCATTTTTCAGTAAAGTATGTACGAAACAGGAGCAAGTATAGTACAAAAGTAAATAGTAAAGTAGTGGCCGAGAGCGGGTTATGGTATAGTCGACAAAATTACGCGTTCGAGCTCGGACGTGTCGCTCGTCGCCACGAACTTCCTACCACGCGGCTTACGCACTACTAACAAAAAGTAAACGTGAACAAAAAATAATTATCATTAATTTTTAAATATTTTAGTTTATAGTGAATGAGTGAATGAATTTCAGTGTGTCGTTTTTCTGAGGTCAGTATGGGACAAACAAGTTTTATTCCTTAAAAATAATTAAATAATTGTTATTGATTCTAACGCCGCTATTTCATTAACCGGATATGTAGATCAATGAGCTAACCTTAAACGAGCCCGCACAAATATTTGAATATTTCCTGAACTTTGCAATTAGGGTGATTAAAAAATAATAATTATTGTAGTTACTTTTCATGTGGAAATTTAGGTACTATACAATTTCAACAAATTAATTTTATTAATGAGGCCTACCTACCTATTTCAAATCTAGGTAGATTTCAACATAAAATATTCTTGTAGATTAATAATTTACGACTTGATTTTTAATTTTAATATAATTTTGAGTATTTCCTTCAACAATATCCGATCACGGTGAAATCTTTTATTTCGCCATGTTTTGTTGCATTTCAAATTATGCATATAGAGTGTGAAACATGAGCTTAAAAAACCATAACAATAATTTCAATCTAGCACTTTGATTATGTCTGACTAAGAAATTACTACACTTCGTACGAGTAAACGTCGATAGAAATTTTCATTCATAGTATGAGTGATCTTTGAACTTTGAACTTCGAAATTACAACTCTTTTTATAGAAAATGTAATATTTATAAAATTTATTAACGTAACTCTTTAATTTATCGTATGTAATTTTTTTTATTTATAATTATAATATTTAATGTATTTCTTTTTTTATTTAACATTATAAAAGTTTATGAGGTTGTTTACTCTTTCACGTAAAAATTACTCAACGAATCTAGATGACTTGCATTGATGTCACTTTGCAGTAGTAAGTATCTTATTAAATTATTATAGAATTATATTAAAAATTCATAAAATTGTACTGAAATATTTTAATTTCCAAAAATATTTTCTAAAAATAATAGACAATCAATATAATAAAATAATTTTAATTTTCCTTTGTCTGAACACATAGATTACTAAAGCATATCATAGATTATTAATAACAATCATTTCATCGTAAATAGTTAAAATACAGCTTTTTATTATTATAATATGAATCGATTTCAATTCGTCAACACATTTTTTTTTCAATATAGTTAAGTATAGGTACATCTGTTATGGTCTATTTATTATTATGCATACATAATTACCTTGAATATAAATGATGTAGTATATTTATTTCAATTTTATGACCACTCGTCACATCTTCAACGGCTTCTCGATATAAAAAATCGTAAAAGGCAATCTCGATCGTTTCTATCAATAGTCCGTGCTTAATTAATGTAAACTAGTTTTCAACACTTTGTCTGCTTTTGTTACGCTAACGTAAACCTTTTATATGGGTATATTAACATCGTGGAAATTCCGCGAGTTCATTATAACCGGAAAATCTGAAAATATACCTAAATACTGATAGGGTCAAAACACTTTTTTATAAATATTTAAAACTAAACGCCCTAATCTGTAAACATTTTTGCCCAGATTTAAGATAATTACAAACAAAGGTATAAAATCAAACAGATAGAGAATCTAATGAAAAACTACTCGGCTCTGGCATGTTTTATTTAATTTTTATACTGAAAACTATAATTTCAGGATGGGCGGTGAAATTTAATTATTTAACGTCACCTTTTCCCCCACAGTGAGATTTGAATCCAGTACCATTATAGGTGTTTCCTCAGCGTCATGGTGATTTTTACTGAACCTCTTATAAGGAAAAGATTTTGATTTTTAAGTCCTAACTTCGAGGTGCACATTTTCTCACCTTAGCTATGGTCTTATAACGGGATCTTAGAACATATACAACGGGATAAACTGTGATTTGCGTATCGTGCAGTAGTTTCTTGCCTGCAATTTATAGTGTAATACGCGGGCTCTCTAGGATTAGAATGTAAAATGGGCTTACGCTCTGTTGTTCTAGAATTAGGGAGTTTGTTAAGTCTATGAGATAAGCATTCGTAATATTGTTATCAGATAATATAATAAATACAACTTAAAAATAATAATATTATTATAGAATCGGCTTCGATAAATCTTAGCATCGATGTCAGATTTATATTTGTCAGATAAGCGACAATTCTTATTTCTTTAAAAAAAAGTTTTATCTTTTTTGTTGCGTTTACTTTCTTAATCAACTTTATAAAATATTTTGTTGCATTATTCAATATATAGTGCTTTCGTGTTGTATGACGTCATGGACTGTATGAGTCATAATTGTAACACTTTCGGGTCAATTAGCACATCATGATAAAAAAACGGTCGGTTTGTTTGTTCAGAGATCAAAGATTTGTAGTTTCGAGCACGGAATCTAATCAAATAAAATCAGATGTTAAATACGAGGTTAATGACCCATGCTCCATTACATAAGTGATATTAAGTCACGCGTATAAATTTCGTACAATGGATTAGGAATGTTTTTGTGCGAAACTGTTGATGGTGGAACATGACTGTGCCATAAATTTTTTTATTATCATTTAACCTTTTAAGAGTCCGTTGCGTGGTATTTCGTTGTTCTCTTACGGAACTTTACGCTCGTTATAATTTTTAATTTTACACTGTTATAGTATAAAAAACTAAATATATTTAAATATTTATATATTTGCGGCTCTCGACTGTAGACCTTGAAAATTTTGAATATTTCATCTATAAACTAGACTTGCCTAAGTATTCATATCACAAGTATTTATTAGGTACGGCTAAGTAAGGTCATATAAGTGGCGTAACATACAAATTAATATATTTAAGCTAAATATATAACATTTTATGAAATGTTGCTTATGTTATGGTTTTGTATTTGCTTTGTAAATATAGAAAAGATTTTCCGCTTTCCGCCTCGTCTTCTAGGAAAATTAGTAACAAGCATTAGTCTTTAAAGGTATCCTAGTCGATTAGACATATTTATATAATAATTGTTTTAGTAAAAACTATATAAAATCAATAACTTAGCGATAATTGCCTCGCTTTATTGAAGATAACTCAAGGTATCTATCTGGGGTAGAACTGGGTACAACTTACCCACTGTATTGTCCACTTCATGCTTATTTTGAAAAAGTTGCGTAGTAGTAACAGTAACTAACTTTTTTCATATATTAGAAAAACTGAATAATTAAATAAAAACAATTTATGTAGTCGAGATCGAACCCATAATTAACGCAATTACAATAAGACAAATCTCAACATTAGGGTATTATATATACAAAACATATATTTTTTATTTTTTTTAGATTCACGTTGTATCTCGCATATAGCAGGGTAGGCAGAGGGAACCTGAGAACCTAGTGTTAAGACACTCCGTTCCCCACTTTCCGCCGGATTGAGGCATTACGTAATACTCGTATATAATATTCAATTCTTAATAAACTTATTCATAAGTAAACATAACTTTCATCGAAACATTATATTCGAAATGAAAGAAGTTCTAAGCTTCCACAAGCTATTTAGGCTAGCATCTGACCCCATGAATTCACTATGAGTTCCATGGTTCATTAATTGAATACACAGATTCACTGGCAACCATATGTGGATCCGGTGTTATGGGGCCACCGATAACACTATCGGCGGATGGCTTAACGCATTCGATTGTGATTTTTCTATTGGACTTGGTAGATGTAGGTTACTCGTAACGCTAGAACACGATTCGATAACTGCAGTGCGTACGCGCAGCTATTTCATATACAGCGTGATGATTTCATTTTGAAGCGCGTTTACTATTTATATGTTATTTTATTATTGTTTTATAAAATCTTTCTATAAATACAAATGGTGTCAATACAAATAAGTAAAAATATTTATTTTTTAACTGATTTAAAGGTTTCATTCAAAGTATAGCTATTTCATCTGCACGTTCCGGCATAGTAGGGTAGTCACAGAGAACCTAGTGTTAAGACACTCCGTTTCCTACTTTCCACCCAAAATCAAGATATTACGTATTGAATGGCAGAAATCAACGCCAAGTTTAGCCTTACCATAGCGGGGAAACTAAATTAACTTATAAAATAATTCTTCCGACTGGGGATCGAACCCACAACAAATCGCGATTACGATCGGAAGCTGCTTGACTGCGCCACGATGTCCTCAATACACATCTAATAATTAGAAGAACACCTCATTGGACGAGTGCTCGTGGATTATTATTTTTTCATGTAATGTGTATAAATAAAATATGTTATTATAGTTAGTACATTAAGTACGGTGTTAAACTCCGCCACAACGTGCAATGTCACAAAGTAAAGAACATACTTGTATCTATGCAAATGATGCGTGAAAAGTTATCCTATATCACAGCGCGATGCATATTTAAATCTCAATGTAATAATTATTATTTCTAATTCGTCTTTGAAAAACTTATTTTAACCTACTTTAAAAAAGAAGGAGCTTATCAATTTGTCTTTATTTTTTATGTGTATTACCGCATAACCTTTTACTGGTTAAACCAATAATGATGACTTTTTTTATTAGATAGCTAGTGCTTCTGAAGTGGTCCCAAATAAATTTAGTTCAAAGATCAGAATAGTAGTTTTTGAGTTATTCGTAATAATTGTACTTTTTAATACCCTTTCCTTGAAGTCAGTTTTATTTGTTTGTTAAAATTTTAATTATGTATGTCTAGGAATCATAAAGTTGTTAATAATTACTATACTAAATACATTTCTCTTCAGGACGTTTTACGCCAAACCGTTTTATGTGCAATCAAAAAATTTCTTATCCATATTTACGGAAATATGTAATAACAGTGGCTATGAATTACGATAACTTTATCTATAGTCGACAAAATGCTGAATAAAATTGTAATATCACTACTGAAATAATTTAAAGTTCTTATTTTATCTTTTAAAAAATCATAGTTATATTACAGGACAGTTCCAAATGATTTAAGAAATAATAGATTAAAGAACTTTATAGGTCTTTGTGGCGCAGTGGGAAGGTGTCTAACTGTAAACGCGATAGTTGTAGCTTCAAATTTTACTTAGGTAAATGAATATAATTACATTATTGTCATATTCCCACCCTGCTAGAAACGGGGTTGAGTTTCCTTGAGTTCCTCTCAACACGTATTGTCAATGGCATTTTGTTCAACTCAAATGGAGAACGGAGTATTTTGACACTACGATCTCTTTGCCTAGCGCAGGATAAAGCGTGAAGCTAGGAAGAACAATAATAATCACTGTCTTGTATGAGCTTATAGTCACTCATAAGGTTATATAAATAGAGAATTTTAGTTATAAACTTGAGTTGAAATTATAAAGTTAGCTACCGAGAATAATATATTTTTATAATAAATAGTTGTATCATTCCGTTATTTGCACAGCAAAAACCAGTCACGTTATTAGTAACTCTCAATTTTTTCCAATATGTCCATAAAAAGTAACAAAAAGGCGACGAAATCGTGAAAAAAGTGAGCACGTCACTGAACAAGTGGATTTCATAGAATGAATATGCGCAAAACTGTTCACACCGACGTGTTGGAATAAAATTAAAAAACAAACAACGTATTCACTTTTCCGTTTTTACGTTAGTTTATAAAAGTTTTTAACTTTTCAATTAAAAGTAATTCTTTTTCTATTCTATTTTATTTTTAAATGTTTTTAATACAATAGTGGGGAATGGAAATGTTAAAAGAGTACGGAGTGAAACTAGGTTCTCTAGTTCCCTTTGCCGTGCTACATGCGGGATACAGCGTGAACCTAAAAAAAATAATAATAATAGAATAACATAAAGGTATATTAAAAAATAGAATGAAGCGCTTGGTTATTTATATATTATGTAATATGATTACATAACTCAGCTATAGAGCGCTTGGACATGTTATCAAAAGGACGTGGGTTGAAGTCCTGCCGTGAACACTCTATGTAAAGTTTTATATTTATTTCTGTCTTCGTTTATACATTAATCTCGTACAACACGTATAATATGTTTCACGCGTGGCTTACAATATCAAAGTCATTATTTTAAATCCTGCCATGACAGAATATTGGTAACATCTACATATGACATAATAGTACTATTTAGTTTAAAGATTTATGCGTTAAATTTATATTGATTTTCTTTTTTTGTAGACTGAGATTACCAAAATTTTAAAATAAACGTGTCATTGGTCCTTAGTAGACGCCTGCCGTGGTGCAGTGGCACAAGCGTGCGACTGTGAATGCGACAGGTTGTGGGTTTCACACTCCAGAAAATGTAAAAGTTTAGCATTTTCATTTCCTGGGTTTGAAAACAAGGCAAAGCGCGGCGTTGAGGTCTGCCACTGAGCACGCAATGCCTCAATTCGGCAGAAAGTGGGAGAACGGAATGTTAAGACAAGTGTTAAGACACTAAGTTCTCAAGATTCCTCTGTCTACCCTGTTATATGCGGGATACAGCGTAAAGCGACAGCGTAAAAAGAAGTTCTTATACTTACATTAAATTGTTCTTCTTAAATATATTTAGTGTAACGACAATGAATTGAAATACATATTATTTTCTCCTTTCCCACCCATCCTTTCCCCAAAATGTGGTGGTTCTGATAGTGGACTACTACATTGTCCCCCCTACCAACAGTATCCTCTAGGTTGGCAACGCATTTACAACATCTCTGGTGTTGTAGATGTCTATGGGCGAAGGTAACCACTTACCATCAGGTGGTCCTTCTGCTCGTTTGCCGTCCGTTGTCAATTAAAAAAAAAAAATATTTATGACACCCATATATGAGGAAAATGAAGTGATTATAGTATTTATATGAATTTACGATATATTAAAATTTACCTATTTTGTACTTTTTACGCGTAAGGGAAATCGCGTGTCATTAAATGTCTCTACATTTAATATTTACTTAAAGTGTCAAGAAGATAAATTACACTCTGTGTGGCCAAAAATCAATGATTGATGTAAAATACTTTCGAAATTTTTTGAACTTTTAACATGAGTTACCTATATAATTGATATTTTTTGCGTCAGGTGATTTACGAGATCTACATTTTTAGAAAGTAGTATTTTTGTAAAAACATAATTTATGAACTTGGAATTATAACAATATTTGATGTTAAGTAATATTTTTTCCTATATTGTTGCCTTGGCACAGTAGCGACGTGCAAGCAATAATAATCGGTTCATTGCTTCGTTGCTCGAATTTATTTTAAATAATATGGCGATCTAATTTTTCTTTATACCAAGACAATCTTTAACCGATATTCCCAGACTGCATGTAATTAAATAGGTAAACAACTATGATAACCCATTTTCGTTATCAAGACAGCAAGTAGAAAGAGTTCTGTCAAACTAGCCGATTACGAAATACACCTGACTTATCATCACTATAAATAAATATTTATAAATAAGATAAATATTAAACAAAATAAATATATTGTAGAAATAATCTCTTAATATAGTAGAGAAGATTATTCAACAATTGTTCTTAAGAAGGTTGTGGACGGTTGCGTGCGGTTAGTCCATATTAATTACGAGACGAGGATAAAGCTTAACGGTGTTTTTTTTAAATTATTGTGATGTTTATCGGATCATAGGTTAATTGTACTTTCTTTTCACTAATACTTTAATAAGGTAAACCAAGTAACATTAATTTTGTCTTCAGACAGTGACAGTTGTTTTATTTTAAGCTATAATAAATGTTGACCAAACACAAATTAGAGACATTATAAACAAATAAATAGGCCTAGTACGTCTTTCGCTTGTTGATATTAAAAACAGAGCACTCTTATCTCTTCTAATACGTACCCAATAGCCGATTTTTAATAACGACCATAATCATATATCTTATTGTGAAAGACACCAAAATTAACATAGAAGGATATTTTATACGTAAATGCTTAGAAAATTAACATTTTATTTGTCTTTAAACATCATTAATTCGCTCATGAGAAATGGGAGGCTTCAATGCTTACTAAGAAACTTGTATACATGACATACTGTCTAAGTTAGATAAACCGTTATCGTTTGTTACTATGATAATTTATACAGAAATGGTTTAAATATAAATATTTGTATAGTAAAATTGTAAAAAAATGATTCAATAAACAGTTGAAAATAAATCTTTGGGCACGTACAAATTGTATATAGTAGGTAAGTTGATTAAGAGAGATTTCGTTATATATAATATTGAATACGTTTAGCTACTTTTTAAATTGTTAAATAAATATTGACCAAGAAGACACTCTTTAATACAAGTTGAGAGTAGATCGTAAAAGTATCAAAATTCATTTATGATGTAGTTTTCGCAAAATTACGAATAATGTATAAGCTGCGCTTCCATGGTGCTTAAAAAAGGAACCATTAGGTTAGAATTGTTGTTGTTTATATAATTGGGAATTCGAACAGATATCTTTTGCAGGGACTTTTTGGAAGAAATATTTCATATATGATTCTTACTAAATCTCAGTGAATTTACACGAGATAAGTATTTTTTTTCTATTTTGTCATATAAAATATATTATTTTAGGTTCCAAATTTCAATCAATTTATATTAACCA
The DNA here is from genome assembly GCA_033558755.1 of Philaethria dido. Taxonomy (NCBI): domain Eukaryota; kingdom Metazoa; phylum Arthropoda; class Insecta; order Lepidoptera; family Nymphalidae; genus Philaethria; species Philaethria dido. The sequence continues at coordinate 529,322 of JAKGSA010000429.1, read as the reverse complement.
GCTTATTATTACATTCGTGATAGAATCTTTAATTTTTTTCCTTATTAATTGCACTTCACTCAGATAATTTTTATAATAAAAAGAGCCAAGAACAGCTCTATATTATTCGTACCACGTTGACACTTGAACAAGAATCTCTTAACCGCATTTATTGTAGACAAGCAATTCTATTCCATGTAAAGGCTAGATTTTCAAAGGCGTTCTAGGTTTGCATTCAAAGTTAACGCATGCGTTTTATGCGACTATCAACTAACTGTAAGGCTGTGCTAATTTTCTTCTTATGTTAAATAGTTATTGTCTAGGATTTTAGGTTAAGTATTATATATTATGAGAATATTAATTTTGATACTGAAATTCCGTAATGTTATAATTTATTATATATTGATGTGTCCTAAACTATCTAACAAAAGTAGTTTTGTTAATTTATGAATATAATCCTCTGAATTAACGAGTTAAAAAGTTAATGTCTTTCCTCCACATAAAAATATGTTAACTATTATATTGCTTTTGTCAGATATTGGAACATGTTATTATTAGGAGCTTTCTCCATTCTACGCTTTCCACCCGATATTTCATATTGAAATTCGGTATTAAAAATTTAATGAAATCGGATTTGAACCTCCACATCCCAGATAATTACGCTTAACTCTTTGTGCCATTTAAATTATTTGATGTAACTTTATTTTAATACAGTATTAAATACATACAAATATATATCTCAAAGCATATCTTCTCAATATACCCGCCTCGTAGATATAGTACGAGCATACAAACTTAAAATCATTTTGTCAACAGAGATGTCACTTGACATATGCAAATGCTTTGATAAGCTGAACAAAAATAGATAGTGTTTGGGAAAATAGTACACCAACTGATAAGCGGTTACCTAATGTAACCTAATCTGTAATCGGATCCGATAACGCAACTCTGGATTTATACTGAGCAATGAACTTTGAATGTTATTGTATGAATATTAAAGTTTTATTCGATTTGGTTTTTATGTATATCTTTATTGTTTTATCAAATACTTTCGCTGGCGAATAAATCATTTTACTAAGATTATGTATCAGGAGAAATGCTGATGTACTTTTTTCATTCAAGTGTATATTTGTATTTTAGTAGTGATTATTAAGTGATTTATAATTTAAGACACCAACATGGTATAAAAGAAGCTGAATAAAAGTAAGAAAATATTGTAAATTATTAATTTATTACGACTAGTGTCCCCGTTAACAGCGCGTTGTCTTTAGTAATGTATATGTCACTTTGTATAAACATGGATGTCAAACCATGTTAGTGTGTGTAACATTTATTTTTATAATATCTATTTAATAATTAATAAGTATACTTTTTATGTATTATTAAATACATATATATATATATATATATATTAGCATTCTGCACTCCTTCTCTATATAAGCTAAAAGCGTGCCAAGTTTCACGCTCCTCCCTCCGCGCAATTTTCGTAAAAAGGGATCCAAAGTTTTTGCTTCACGTATTTATATATAGATCACACTTTCTATAAAAAGAACGTTGATATCAAGCGGTAAAAGTTGTTATTCTTGTAGTGCAAAGTAAAAACAAAATATTCAGACATACTCGTAACATTGTATCCACGTGTGGTCTAAATCTATTAACACACAAAGGGCAAAACTGAATTAGTAATATTTCACAGGAAACGGTTAAAGTCGATATATATCTTTTGTGAAAGGAATAAAATTCTTCTTACATAACCAAAACTTTTGGATTTAGTTTTTGTTAGTGGAAAAACAGATTTAACAACAGTAATTGACAAAGGGCGTCAAACTATTCCACAGAGGACACTGTACTAAGACTTGTTATCCAATGAATTTTTTTATAAAATAATAATATTAATAGATTTTAACAATAAGTTTATTTATTTAGAAAATTTATTTACAAAATTCAAGCTTTAATTTTCAGTAAAAAATTCTCTTGTCTGTCTTTATTCGGCTAACGATAGAGACTTAAAAACAAGCCTTTGTTGACATTTTTGTTCACTGTACCCTAAAAATGAAATCCATTGTTTACCACATATTAGTATAAGACAAGAATAGTTATGTTGTATGTCTTTTTAAATATACTTATTTATAAAGTAATTTGGTTCATGGCAGCGCATTATTTGCACAGTTGTTACGTCGCTTAGTCAATTGTTGGTGCAATAACGACACCATTTCCCTTAATTCTGGTCAGAGTATAGAAAACTTGTTTAAACTTCTAATTATATATGTAAATACAGGCTAATCTAAATAGCTTCGAAATATGTTTGACATCTCAATAGTTTATATTGTGCATAAAATTTTAAAATGTGTGTTTGTATTTTAAAAATGTTATTTTTTTACTAATTTAATTGTTACCTGTTATTATAAAAATATAATGCTCCAAGTGTACTTTCAGTATGCCAAACTTGATGTCCATATCTGTCTCCATAATTGAGATTTTTTACCTGAGACTAAACCGATTTTTTTTTAATGGATAACGGATGACAAACGAGCAGAAGGACCACCTGATGGTAAATGGTTACCTTCGCCCATGAACATCTACAACACCAGAGATGTTGTAGATGCGTTGCCAAACTAGAGGATACAGATGGAAGGAGAGGACAATGTAGTAGTCCGCTATCGGAACCACCACATTTTGGGGAAAGGATGGGTGGGAAAGGGAAACCGATTTTGATTATTCGTATTTATATCGTATGTAAGTATAAGAAAGAAAGAAAGCTTATTATTATCGTCGTGCTGAAAAACTCCATCCACTCCATGGATTTACTGTGCAGGTGCCAGGCCAATCTAGATAGCGAAGCCTATTACATAGAGAAAAGCCTGAAGAAGTGCCTGGGACTTGCCATCCAATTGTAGACTTAAATGGGTTCCCTGTAAAAAATGCGCTACCGCTCGTCTTCACCACCCGAGCTCCTCTCTACCTGATCAAATTTAAAATGATCTTAGTAATACCGCCTTCGAAATACGTGTTAGAAATGAACTGTTCTAGACAAGCTGGGATACTTTTAATTATTTAACTTGTTATTAATATAAAAATATATGAATAAACGAAATATGAACAAAAAATATAAAGTAGGTACTTACCCAACAAAATGAGGCTTGCCTTTTTTAACATACAATATAGTCATTGAAACATAGTCACGATTACTAATTAATTACTTATCTCAGATATCAATGCATCCGATTCATTAATAAATCATTTATAATTTAAAATCGTATCTAGAATACAATTTTAATTAGCTATACTAGCTGGCTATTTTATATTTAATAAAGATGTTAATATACTTATAGGCACATTTATATCCGCATATTATATAAGAAACACAATTTTAAAGGTCATTGATGCTAATTTAGTATGTACCATATATTATTATATTAAATGCCATGCTATGCCAAGGTTTTCGGTTCAAATCTAATAATTTAAAATTGGTGTCAGTTTTGTTAATATGTATTTAATTTCATGAAGAATATCTTTTGACTTTTATTTTGAATATATAAAAATTAAAAAGGACATAATGGTGCAGTGTACAATATCTATTTACGATATCTAACGTTGTAGACCCATTCCATGATCGAGATCGATTCCACAACACAATGATTCTAATTATTATTTTAATTATTTTCATTTTCCCTCTCTGAGAAGTCACTAAACATACAATGTGTTGAAATGAAGTGTCTTGACACTTAATTCTCTTCACCTACCCTGCTATACGGGAAAAGAATAAATGCAAAAAAATTAAAATACAAACAATTTTAAAAAAAATATTTTGGACATAAGCAAGGTATTGAATATACATACCTTGCATATAATAATTTGTAATATTGCTGTAATAAGAACAATTTCTTTTGTACAATAAAAGCTTTTGCCATGCTTATTTTTAAATTACTTTTCTTTGTGAAAATCAAGAATATAAAGAAATGAATAATGGATTTTTATTTTCTTTATTTTTTTTAACTTCACGCTGTATCCCACATATAGCAGGGTAGGCAGAGGGAACCTGAGAACCTAGTGTTAAGACACTCCGTTCTCTTACAACAATTCCGTTCCCCACTTATAAAGGATTGTTATTTAATATTGTTTTTTTTTTAATTATGAATTTTATTCAACAAATAAAAAATCTGAATGTCTATCAACCTAAAAAATATATAATATTAAAATCTAATATGGTTTTTTCAACGAATAACGCATTTTTAAAAAGCCTAAAACAATGCGATTACTTCAATGTTTACGCGAACCAAATAAAGATAACATCCAATTAAGTTCCACTTACTAACATCTTCTGCCCTGTGAGGAAAAAGTAATAAGAAATAAATAACGGAAAACTTCATAACGAAAGTAAAATATGTATGTATCAATATTATAACAACTAAGCCTATGACATTCCTCCTTTCAAGTTTATCAGGTTTATCTAGTCTATATTTGGTAGATATATGAATAGTGTATGACTTTAATTAGGAGTTTGAGCAAAATGTGTTAGTATTTTTGTTTATTGTATGCTTTAAAAATATTTTTGCCAATTAAAAAAAAATATTTGGAAAAAAGAGAGTTTTTAAAATTATTATATTAAATTAATTAAAAGTCATTATTTATTTACATTACAGAAACTTTTTTTTACAAATTAAAATATCATGGTAAAATATAAATTGTAAAAAATTGCATTTCAAGCAGGAAGAATTTGCTTGTAGAGGTCTTCTATCAAACACTCCGTTTTCGTCACAAAACAGTAATTATGAAAAAAATATTTATTTAAAATTATTTTTTTCTTTACTATACTGTACACTATATTTTTTAAAAAGTGAAGATTATTTACATAAAAAAAAATATTTTAAATTAATAAAGTACTGGACATAATTCAAGTATGTGATTGATGCAGCTTTACATAAAATATAAATATGAATCTATATCAACATAAACCTTCAAATGTTAATAGTAAAAAATCTAAAACGTAAAATTATCAAATCTATGATTTTAAAACTAACTTCGCGGCTAACTCCGTGTAAACCTAATGTAAAGCCTTCTCATAGAATATATTCACACTTTTGAAAATGTTTTTTGCCTCTTCTATTAATATTTATTTAAAAATTGAATCAGCTGATTCATTCCCTAGTATGTGAATAACACTCAAATGTTTTACAGAAAAAAATTAGCATTACATGTTTAAGAAAAAAAAAACATGTTTCCGAACACATTTAATTATAAGTATCTTGTACGACAAATTCAAAATATTTTAATTACACGTTTACTGCAATATGCTAAAGAATTTTGACGTCGTACTTCTGATTAATTGTTCAAGTAATTTTATGGGCTAACCAATTATAACAGCTCCGCCATCTTATTCCGCCAATTCGGCGTCACTTCATTGTTAAAATGTGTGATTTAAAGTAAGTCAAACAGTGTTTATTAAAACATTGTAGCGCAGTGGTTAGGTTCCCGCGATAGTCGCAGGTACAGTCTCATAGCTGACTTACAGTTAGGATGAAAGTGGAAAATGGAGTGTCTTAACACTATATTTACTCTTTCTTACCTGCTGTATGTAGGAGATATGTGAAGCTAAGAAATTTTTAATATAACTTGTGTGAATATATAAATTATTATTGCGGCTCCGTTGTGTCTATAGATTAAATCTTACACGTAAAGTCAATCGTAATATGAAAAAGCAAGGACTTGCGTCTTATATAATATAATGTTTTATTTATATAGTAGTAAAAAATATTTGATAATTTAAAAAATATGATTGCGTTCCATTTCTTAATAAATAATTGACTTCTTTTTTTTTGCTTAAAAAATACAGAAATGTTAATAATCTATTGTGTGTTCAAGAATCAGTAGATGTGTAGGTATATGTAATATGCCATCTTGACGCAGTGGGAAAGCTTCTGCCTTAAACACGATAGTTGTGACCTCGAATCCTACTCGAGGTGAGGACAAAAACGGAATGTACTAGACATTAAGTTCTTTTTGCTTTGTTATGTGGGATAAAGTAAATCTGTCCCTACTTGCTATGTCGAGTAAAGCGAGCTTTTTAAATTATAATCATATATAAATAGTATATTTTCAGTGTTGTGAATGACTTTAATCTTAAATTCCTCTACAAGAAATATTTTTATCTTAGTGACATATTATTAAATGTCCTTTGTCCTTGTTTTTGTTTGTTCCCATAAAAATACAACACACAATGGATAAAAATAAAAATATCTTTCAAAATAATACGATATAGAACCTCGGAATACTTTATAAATATAAGAATACCGTGATAGAACGAACAAAGATTATAAATATCAAATATCTTAATCCACTTATAGTAAGTACAGTAAGGCGATTAATTTGTTCTTTACAGAATATTTTTTTGTATCCATATGATTAAAAAAACTCATAGTAGCTAGCATAGCTTATAGAAATATACAAATTATGCAATAATAGTTTATAGGCGGTCAGCAATATTCTCTTAGGTATGGGCTAATATAATATTTAGAAAAATTAACATTCATAATATCATACCTATATAAAGCCTGTCGTGGCGCAGAGGCACAGGTGTGCGACTGTAAATGCAACAGGTTGTGGGTTCGATTCCCACTCCACGAAATGTAAAAATTTAGTATTTACATTTCTTGAGTTTGGTAACAAGGCAAAGCGCGGCGTTGAGTTCCGCCACTCAACACGCAATGCCTCAATTCGGCGGAAAGTGGGGAACGGAATTGTCGAAAGAGAATGGAGTGTCTTAACACTAGGTTCTCTGGTTCTGGTTCTCCGCTACATGCAGGATACAGCGTAAAGTTAAAAAAAAAAAATAATAATATCATATATGGCGCGATTTTATTTCCGGAGACTATGGTTCTTTTTTCATACTCGGTCCGAAATTCGGGAAATCTCTCAGTGCTTTTCTCACTAAGGAATCTACATGTCAATTTTCAGCTTTCTATAAGTTTCGGTTATGCGATGTCTGACAGTGTGTGCCACCTGAATATTTTAGTTGATGGGTTGGTTTGTGTTATATATGATATAGTATACATTAGGATTAATAACAACTAAAACTTTCCATAAATTATTTTTTTATTTAATCGAGCTTAAAGACTGAATTATTAATTGTTCTATTCAATAGAAAATATGGGTTATTTTGTCAAAAAATTACGCAATATTAATAAAAAATGACGTGGCTAGTCTCAGAAACTGTTCCGAGCTTTTTTATCTGCAACACGATAGGTGTGGCACACACACGGGGAATTAATGGAATGCTATGGAGTTTCATCTCTTATTATATAAAAAAATATATAGAAAATAAGCATTATATTAATCCAAAATCATGTATATACTAACATTTGTAAATTACTGATACGTTCTGTCGTTAGGCTTTTTTTTACGACTTCTTAACAAAAGAATGACTGATTTGGACGTCATGTGTCCAATGTCAATGGTATTATATTATGGTCTGCTTAAATAATGTAGGCGGCTTCTCTATACAAGCTAAGCGGCAGTAATTAAACGGTTTAGGTTCCGTATATATAATAACTCGGTTTTGGCGTAGCTTAGCGCTTCTTACCTTGAAATAATGAAAAAAATGACGAAGAAAAATGTAATAACAATATTGAATTCAGAATTATATTTGATTTTTAAGTTCTTTTTTATTATTAAACTCGCTTTTGACATATTTTCTCTTTCTTTCTAATCTAGGAGTATAACTATATGAAAAAGTAATGGAAACATTTTTTAAAAAGTCCTTTATTTCTTAAAGACTTTACCCGTAATGGTTGAGTAGTTAATTTTCAATGAAATCACTGAGATATTTTTTGTTAATTCATTGAAATATTTATATAGAACCCTAAATACCATTCAAAGTTTTGCATATTTATAAAGAATATTTTATATTGATGTTAAAAACGCCATTGTATTACAATTTCCGCTATAAAACTCCAGGAGATCTTTTGCTTAAATGAGCTTAACAAGGTGTTATGGAATTTTTTGATTATATGATAATAATCAACCGCGTAATATAATAATAAATATAAAAGTGAAACATATAACTATTAATACAAATTAAAGAAGAATTATTTTACTTTTAAAGGTGCTTTCATTACTTAATCTGTATCTCAGTCAGCCTCAATTTGGCGGAAAGTGGGGAACGGAAAAATTGAGGAGAATGGAGTGTCTTAACACTAGGTTCTCTGGTTTCCTCTGCCTACCATGCTATATGCGGGATACAGCGTAAGGTTAAAAAAAAATAAAGCCTTTAAGTTTCTTTTTTAAATTAAGAAAAACAATAATTTCTCCTCTATTAATGAAAAGCACAGTGACTTATACACAAGTATTTGCAAGAGCTATCTAGTATAAAAAATATATTATTCTCTGGTTCTTATAAACAAGGTTGAATACTCAAGTTACAGCTCGAGTCTTTTAAATTTATGTTAGTATAACTTACCAGCTTACATTGTCTGTTAATACCTGATGCGAAGATTTTAGATAATTCAGAGGCGGATGTGGTGTTCCCTGTCACGGCTGACGTTAAAATGGATGTTAGTTATCTCCTTATAACTAAACACACTGGTCTAATTACGTTAGCTTAATTGATCAGTACATTTTAGAATGGCATTAAATCGTTGTTCTATTGATTTTAAAGCTTTATTTGACTACGATTAGTAACTAATGTGGTGTAACTTGGCAAAGTACGGATTTGAACTGATTTGAGTGGAAGTTATCAATGCAAGAGTCCAATCAACACAATAGAAAATTATAATGTATCAACATCACCTGATATCCTTAATGTTATCCTAGGTTTGAAATGAATTAGTAGTCTCATACGTTCTCTCACATAACAGTGTTGAAAGAGAGAATTAAGCGTCAAAACACACTTCTCTCTCCGCTTTTTGTTCGAATAGGATGTCTTACGGGAGCGAAGAAAATGATAATAATTTAATTCACAATCATCGTGCTTACAGTCAAGCGCTGTGTCACTTAGCCACAATAGTGTAAATGATTAATGTATCTACTTGTTTTATGGTGGCATAAAACATAAGAAGAAGGTGGCTTCTTTTTGAATATAAAGCCCTGAAAACATTGCGAGCGCAACATGGCTGCTTAAGAAGCTGTCGCCTACGTCCATTTGACACTAAGCCGAGTAAAATCACAACTATGTTTTTAACAAAATAACAAAATAGACCAAGAAATAAGGTATAGAAAAATCCTACGTTACGATTTTGCATTAATTTCTAAGATTCTTTTTATTGGCATCTTATTATAAATAAAAATAGTATTATTAGATATATAAAATATTAGTTGTCTTGTAGCAGGTAATATGTTAATTTGAATGATTAGATAAGCAGTAATGGGGTACATACCTATGTTTATTACGATTTAGTTAAGAAACAGCGAATTTTGTACATCAATTAAAATTGTTAAATCAAATCATTGACCTTTGTGTGTAATTTTACACTAAACTTTTAATTACATTATTATTTTGCATACGTATTTGAGATATATCTTGTTTCCAAAGCAAACACCTGGACGGTGGACACATATTATGATAACTTCAACTAGTAGCTTTAGCAGACGCAAGTTTGACACGACGCGGATGTGGTCTAAACAAACATGACGTGTGACACCGAAATGATAAAATACTTTCTATTTCTATTTGATATGTCGTTTTAATATAAATATTATTGATATAGGCTAGATTTTTTCTGTACTTTGCAGGAAGGACAGACGAAATAAAAACATTCACCATACAAAGTTTTTCAATGAAAATTTTTTTAATGAAAAAAAAAAATTGCGCTCACACGTCCTATTGTTGTAAGTTTAAGTCCTAGCGCTCGACATCAGAAAGTGAATAAATGCAAGAATACTATAGATAGTGATCTTGTTTTGCTAAAGTGATACAATTGAATTTCTCTGTATAACACTGATTTTGACAGCTAACTAACTTTCTCAGTAACCGGACGAGTATTTCTGAATTCTTAGATGAATATATCTATAAATACACTCGTTCAAATAGCGCTTTAATGCAAATAAAATAAAAAAAAATCCTAATTATTTTTGTAGGAGTCTTGTCATTTTTTACTAAGTAGAAATATTTGGTACAGATGGACAATTAGAAACGATTTCCTTTTATATATTAAATAGTATCAACTCGCTTAGCCGAAATAACAACAGGCTTTCTAAATTTTATAAGATGTTTATTTTAATCATCTCAGTAAGAACACGAATCGACGATATCGCGGTTTTAAATCATGCTTTATTTTTTATCAATAACCTAAACTAAACATTCAATTTAGCCTACATTGTAACAATAAATGTCACATATATTATTTTTACTATCGCATTAGAATATCTTTTATGTATATTTATTTTGTTTTAAATATATAGAATGAGTTTATTTACTTTAATATACCTAGTGAATTTAAATTAAGTTCTAAAATAAGTGTTGTACACATTATTACGTAGTTTAAATATTTATCTTAAAGTATGTAAATTTTTGCTAATCAAAAGCAAAATTTTTTTTTTTTTATGGATAACTGATGGCAAACGAGCAGAAGGACCACCTGATGGTAAGTGGTTACCTTCGCCCATGAACATCTACAACACCAGAGGCGTTGTAGATGCGTTGCCAGCCTAGAGGATACAGATGGAAGGGGAGGACAATGTAGAAGTCCGCTATCGGAACCACTACATTTTGGGGAAAGGATGGGTGGGATAGGGGAAAACCTGGCTTACATGCCATCGAACCGGAACACATCATAAGATATTTGGCGGTTCGTCTTTGACATGATAGTGGTCGCGAGCCAGACGGAGGACGAACCTCCTACCACCAAACAAAATAATAGGCATATAGGCTAAAATCTATTTTTATTTATATTATTTACATATTCATCTGAGGATTTCATTTATCTAAAGTGTTTTTGCTCTGGTTGCCGACAACTTGGGGCAGCTAAATAGATTTATGAATATATACACAGATAGGTTCCTGTTTTAAAGGAAAATTAAATAATTTTTATTTTGCCTTTCCTTGTTAAATAATTTAATCCCATAGCCACCATGAACATTTCATAGTATTAGCATAATATTTTTCTATAAGTACAATATTAATAAGTGATTTTATTTTAGCTTCCACTACGTACATTAACAATATTCCCATGCGTATTCCTTTCCACAGAAGTGCATTGGTCAATACTGATGGTATTTACGAGATAAAATTAATTACATCACAGATCTAAGAATAAATTTGAATCCAACCAGTTGTAAACCAAAGCGTAACTCAATTATTCTAAATACATCAACACGGCAACTAGCTTTCATTATATGCCGACAACAAATCAATATTTCTGACGTTTCAATTTGTATATTGACACGTTTTTAATCTTCTTTCATTGTTTATAATGTTCGGAAGCTGTGGCGCTTGTATAAGGCTACACTCTTACTAAGCTATACTTTGTGAAACTATTAAAAATAACATGAAATATATTTACTTTAACTTTAGGGGAGAGACATAAAGTGAGTTGTCTAGGAAATTTTATTCATTTTACTAAAGAAAATCCCTATTAAAGGAAATATATATCAGAAAAAATACACGTTTATTCTATATGGATTCCAGCTCTCTTAGACATATCACTAAATCAAATCTTGGAAGATACTTATAACTGGCAATTATGTACTGGATTTTATAAGCTATCTTATAATAAACATAAAAATATTATATACATGACCTACATAAAAAACACAAATAATATGAAATGTTCACTTTATTTATAGAGCTATAATATTCAAAGCGTTAATTCGGTAAACGACCAGCCTCAAACATTTCTCACATAGTTGCGGTAAAGTGGTAAAATATGAATGCTTCAGATGTCGTAATAATAATAAATCATTCCCCGATTAGATTTTTTGTTCTTAATTCTTATACATATCAACAGCCTTGTTACACGTACACATATTAATCATTGAAATTTACTACAAATTTGTAACAGTTAAACGGGTACCGATAAATCGACAGCTATAATCCAAATAATTAAGTTATAAATTATAATTAATGTTTTACTTATATTAAAAACGCAATCAAATATTTAAAGGAAAAAAATAGGTTAACTCGAACAGATTTATAGGTATTTTAAGCTTTTTGTTTTTTCTATTGAGAATTTTAATAGAAATGTTGAATAAATATGACATATGAGTATATTTGTCAAATGTCTGATATATTTTACATTTTTAGATAGAGGTATATGTTATATTGTATCAATTTATATTTCACTTGCTATACAGAAGTACTCTCATCTAGCATTGTAAACATTTGTGTTCAAGTTGAATAACTTAATCGAATAAATTTGTACCATAAAATATATTTTTTTATTTAATCATTTTAATGTTTAATTTCATATAATTTTCCAATAATAATTATTAAAACAACTTGCTAATATTATAAGCTGTAGAAAATCAAATAGAATCGAACCCACGACATCGAGTTGGAGCGCAATATTACGACTCTACATCGGTGTACATATATGGTATATTTATATATGCCTATGCATATATCCTTAAGCCAAAGCTCATTTTTCTTTCGTTCATTTAACAAAATAATTTTATAACAACCAGATAACCGCATAAACAACACTTTAGCACTCAGCGAGCAATTATCCATTCGTCAAGTCTATGCCAATTAAATTAACTGGTAGAACGTAGTTAAAAACGTTTATATATAAAAATAGCTTCTTAGCATTACGAAATTCTAATATATGATTTAATATTATCGACTACAAAATAGTTTATCTAATAGTTATTGATCAAATATGACTTTTTAGAGGAGTTTCATGATTTTAGTATTTATTATGTATAACGCCTGTCGTGGCGCAGAGACACAAGCGTGCGACTGTAAACGCGACAGGTTGTGGGTTCGATTCCCACTCCAGGAAATGTAAAATTTAGTATTTTCATTTCTTGGATTTGGTAACAAGGCAAAGCGCGGCGTTGAGTTCCGCCACTCAACACGCATGCCTCAATTTGGCGGAAAGTGGGGAACGGAAATGTTGAAAGAGAATGGAGTGTCTTAACACTAGGTTTCTCAGGTTCCCTCTGCCTACCCTGCTGTATGCGGAATACAGCGTGAAGTTAAAAAAAATATATATATATATAGCTACTATGGTTAAATTGTATTAAATAAAGACAAAAATCTTTTTATATAAAATGTTCAATGAACAATCAGGACACTCGTAAATTAACTATATATATAAATAAACCTGTTCTAATCTTGTGGGAAGCCGATCTCCACAAGATCGCTGCACGATTTATATAGTGAGTTATTTGTTTTACGTCAGATATTGATGGATCTGAGATTCTTATTTTTAGTTCCGACACGCGCTCGAGTACTAGAGAATTTCAGGGATCATCAAAGGCATATCGGCGTTCTTTTGAATAGTGTTTATTGAAACACGCTTGGATATATTTTTTAGCTTCAACGTTTAAACATTTGATGATGTGTCGAATTTGGCATAACAAGATACTTGCGACACATACAATAATAAAAAGAAATTAGTCATAAAGTAGTTTCTATGGTTGTTAGGTTTTCTTATTAAAATATTTAGTTAGCATAAAGTAGAAAGACTAAATCTTATAATCTAGTAAGAATTTATCAGATCAAGAATCAAAATCAAAATATTCTTTATTCAACTAGGCTATTACAAGCACTTTCAAATCGTCAATTTACAAAGGTGTCAGTCGTGTCAGTCCTAACGGAAGCTACCACGGGCTCGAAAGGAATTGTATTATTGTTATAAACCTAAATTTACGTAATGTCTCTTTTACGTTTATTTCATTTAGTAGTTTAATAACATCTTATTAATTATATTTTTTTCAATTAAATGTTTTTTTTTTTACAGATCTTTAACAATGTCGTGAGAGGAGACAAGATGACAGAAGACGGTGTCACGTAACAAAATTTAAAAAAAAAAACTTGTTAACAGATAATATTAAGTGTTGTTATAAAGTGTCTGACAGTATAGTGAGAACGTAACTTAGAACTCAAATCATCATGGATCGTCAAGGAAATTTTATATTTTATTTATTTATGTAAGTATTGCAAAGCTAGAAATAGCAGTGATTATTTTTTTTGTTATATTGTTAGAGTAATGTATAATAATTAATAATAATATACTTATATTATTCAAAATATAAAAAATAATCAAAAAAAATAATTATTATAAACCATTCATATCTCTTTTCCTTATATTTTTTGAAGCTATATTTTTTTATTCCGTCGCCATAAGGCAAGAGGCCATCGTTGTGCAATGGGACGTCCCTGACTGTAATGTGATGGTAGCGGGCTTGATTCCTACTATAGAAGGATGATATTATTATTATTTTTGTTCACTGCTCTCGTAAACAAAGGACTATTTTGAGTTTTGCCACTTAACACATTTGCGACCGGCTACTTTTCTACGTTTCTAGATCTGTGTACGGCAAATGTAATGAAATTCTGTAGCTGGTTGCTGCAAACTTATATTGTAAAGAAGAGGATAAAAAGTATAAAATTTGTTTTGAAATATCAATGTTGAAAATATAATATAATAATTTGAAATGAAGTGAATTCACATCATCACAAACCAGGAATAGAATTTTAAATGACGTGAATTCACGTCAGCGGTCGCGAATGTGTTAATAGCAAACATACACTGTTTTTAATTAAAGCGCAAAATTTTTGTTAATTAGTGTTTTGACACTAGATTTTTTATGTGAACCTAGACAACATATCTTAAAAAAATAATATAGGGTATTAAACTTAAAAAAAAATCAAAAACAATGACTGGGTAACATTTCTGGGATGAATTGTTAATTTCTAATAATAAAATGATTATTACTAATATTACTGCAAAGAAACACCTCCACAACCTTAAACTAAAAAAAATCTTTATTATTCTTTTAACTGACGCAAGAAGAATTAACTTTTAAATGTTCTATTTATCTATATTTAATAGTTACTAATGCATTTTATTTATTTATTATAGGCTATAGATTCAATATTTATTTTTGATCACTGCTACGACTATAAACTATACTGAACAAATTATATGGTCATAAAAAAGCTTAAATTAAATTAACAGCTTGTACAATTGCTTGTATGCTTAGTTACAATTGTAAGCCGCTGGATTGACACTTATGCACTTAACTACCGTCGTGATCGTTACTATTCTATATTTATATGATTTTAATAGTCAAATAAATTTTAAAAAGTATGAAGTCTACCATAAATATACAATTATGTCAGGGCCTAAGTAGATACAATAAATTGATTTATTTCGGCGGCTATTTTGTCTTTAATTATTGTTTTGCCTTTAGTATTCTTAATAATTATCTATATCCTGTGACTTCATTGCATATTATACCGTTCTATCTTCCGTTATTATTCCGTTCTCTCTTCGTTTTCTCCCGTTATAGATGAAATTTAAATAAAACCCTCTCCTAATGCTATATTACCACCATTAAACCATCATAGGAGAGAAAATGGATATGTACTCGTATTTATTTAACAAGTATTAAAGCTTTGCCATTTCTTCATCTTGATATCTTCTTAAAGTAGATACATGAATTTACGCTTTTAGTTAGATAAAAATTAAAAACATGTTTATAAATAAATATTATAGTATTTCACAATTAATAAAATACTACTTTCATTTCCTATTGGTTTTAAATTGCATAATTGCGTAGTAGATATTTATGCACGAGCATTTTCGTGGGCGATCCTGATCCGATTTACTAATTCTGTGTCATTCACTTGGTTAAAGAGCTTTCCTAATTTATAAGGTCCATGCTCCAATGAAGTACGTAACAGTATGCATTTGCAAATTCCTGTCATACGAAGATAGATAATTAATATAAATACTACGTGGAATAGCTATCTTTATATTTTACGAAGAACATATAGTTAAAAAATAATACAATTTGTAATATGTTTCTGAAGCCTTAGAAAATTGTCACTTATCTTACTAGTAACTCATTTTTTTTGACGGTCAAGATCTTTATAAAATTTGTTATTAAAAATATCTTTCTATTATATCAAAGGTAATTCGTATAGCTAAGTAATTTTTATGTGTAACATTTTGACGATTGGCGAAATAGACGAAAATCTTGAATATTTTAATATTATTTTTGATCGTACTAAGCCCGATCGTACTAGTTATTGTAGTGTAAATATATTGTGTTCATTAAGAATATTATTATGTAAAAAAGTAGAGCAAATGTGCTGCTTTCTAATTCAATAATTTATCAAATTGTTAAAATATGGAAGAGAAATGGATAAGAAAAATAACGTATTTACAAGCACCTTTTGCATTTTGTAATTTTGGCAAGAGAAAATTTAATTTTCTGACGAATTAAATGTTCTTCAAAACAGAATTTGTATCCACAATAATTGTTCTAAAATAGACATATAGCAATTGGGTTATGCTTATATTATTATGGGGTCAAAGGACATATTTATTACTTAATTTATAACTACTAAATGACTGATATTTATTATTTTAATTGAAAAAAAAAATCACTGCTGTTCACAGGATATAGAATATATTCGAATAGCTTCAATGAGCAACATTCCTTAGAGAAATGCTGAAGTGTCAAAATACGTGTCCATATTTATTACCTGTCTATTCAGTCGGTGGACACGTTCCAGAAATCGCAACTGGACAAGGTAAATACAATTTACGGTCGCAGCATTAGGGATTCGTTGATCTGCGGTTTTGTATGTAAATTGCATATTTCGCTACAAATATATTATGTTTTGTTATGTAAAATCCTGTTGACAACCGTACTGATTTGAATCCTAAGTAATAAATATTTGTCCTCGTAAGGGTTACGAGGAAGTGATATTCACTGTAGGTTAGAGGTTTAACATTTTTTTTCAGTTTCACTATTTATGCCACATACAGGGTAGGCAGAGGAAACCTAGTGTCAAGACACTCCATTCTCCTCTTTCCACACGAACTCAAGGCATAGCGTCATAGCGATGAACTCGTTTTGTTACGCCGCGTTTTCTTTTTATTTAAATATTATTTTTCCCCCAAATGGAAACCCAACAACACACAATTACTCGATTACAATCAGAAACTGTCCCTCTGCGCCACGATATACAATAAAATTTATTTTTTACTTTACAAATTAAAAAATATAGGTAACATAGCTTATCCTTTTTATGTTGAACGCCAATTATTGTTTTTATCTTATAATTACTAGTCAAATCACATCCCAAGCTTCTATTTATGATAAATTCATAAAACGTAAGTTTGTCAAGAGTGTATATATGAATAAAATAGTTAAAATAACTATCAGAGAGTTAAATACAAGACTAATCACGCAGAAAATCATCTTTGTCAAATTATTGCTACAGTTATATAAATGAGTAATGAGGAGGCACATTTAGATATGACTATCTCTCACAACACAAAAGCACAATTAAAAGATTCAATCAGCTATAAAAAGTTAGTACATCTAGATTATATTCCCAGGATTACTATAGATGACCTAATGTAGCCAAACCCATAATGACTTCACAGATCATCTCAACCACTGTATTAGGCAATAAACCTATTAACAATAAATTTGAATTGAAATTGTAATTTCAATATACATATATGTAATTGTATGTATGTTTTAATGTACTGTATATCCTCGTACAAGTACTTGAATAAAGTGTAAGTGATTTAGAAACGAATATTCGATGTTATTATTTTTTTTAACTTCACGCTGTATCCCGCATATAGCAGGGTAGGCAGAGGTAACCTGGGAACCTAGTGTTAAGACACTTCATTCTCTTACAAAAATTCCGTTTCCCACTTTCCGCCGAATTGAGGCATTACGTGCTGAGTGGCGGAACTCAACGCCGCGCTTTGCCTTGTTACCAAACCCAGGACATGAAAATACTAACATTTCCTGTAGTGGGAATCGAACCCACAACCTGACGCGTTTGCAGTCGCACGCTTGTGCCTCTACGCCGCGACAGGCGGTTCTAAGTTAACACTTATTATTTTTTTATTTTTGACAATATTCTTCTACTTATGGTGCACGCAAAGCAGATGGTTTAAACTTAGGCGATTAAGAACTTTATACAAATCAAATTTAGTTATTATACAGTAATAATTCTTCAATTTAATTTTTATTTCAAAACATCAAAAAGCTTTAGTGATAATATACAAGTACGAGTATGCGATTAGTTTTGAAGAAAAGCATTGTCAAAAGTTAACAATTAATCAACACTTTATGTAGGCAGTAACTTTTACCAAACATATTACTGCGCCCAAAAAAAATGCACAACTTTACTTATTTCCCCACTCCTGAAACCTAGCATGGAAGTATTTCCATACTTCTTGTAAATAGCCAGACCAAATGTTTCAAACATCCTCCCACATAAAGTGATCACGCACCTTTTTTAATTAGATAGTTTCAAAAATACCTATAAAAATTAAATTTATTAATATTTATATTAAAGTGGTAATTATAGTAATGTGATAAAATATGAATACATTCTAACTCGTAATAAATAGACCTGGGAACTTGGACTAATAAGTTTTGACTTCGACACCATTGTGATGCAGTTGAGCCTGGATGCACTTGATGCTTGTGAATTAACTCACTTGGGGAATAGGAAGGGAATAGGAAAAAGAAGGGAATGCTATATTTTTCATATATTTCCGTTTTTTTGATTGCTAACTAAGCAATCAAAAAAACGGCTCTTTGTTTGATGAAAAATGAAAAAAAGTGGTATTCCAATAGTTTCCCTGCATGTACAGTGTTCCCTATGATTCCTTCATTTGCTTAACTTCACACAAACCCAGATAAGTAAGCAATGAAACTTTATTTTGATTTATAGAACTAAAAAATAGATAGATATAAATATCGAATAGATTTTATCGCCAATGCCGTTCTGGTTTGTGAGCTGAGAAAAAAGTTGATTGATTAACTTATAATCGATAAGCAAATTAATTTATTCGATTTGAATGAACCTTTCAATCGCTGTCACGGGTAAAGGCCTACTTGTGCGAGAAGTTTTAAGTTACATACGAAAACGAAATAAGTATTAATAACCAACAACCACAGTTTATAATATATGCATATTATTGTAATGATTTTAAGTAAATCTTCTTATTAATACAAGTTATGATATGATTATATGATTCTTGAACAAAAAATAATAAGTTAAATCTATTTTTGTAAGCTACCTACGTATTGTAAAAGAATGGTTTAAGTTTCATAACTTCTAACTATCTATAGTATATTCATGTATACTATAGATAAATTATTAAAGATTTATATATTTGTTTTTTCTACTGAAAATATTAATTACTTTGTTGTTGTTTGCTTGGTGGTAGGAGGTTCGTCCTCCGTCTGGCTCGCGACCACTATCATGTCAAAGACGAACCGCTAAATATCTTATGATGTGTTCCGGTTCGATGGCATGTAAGCCAGGTTTTCCCCTTTCCCACCCATCCTTTCCCCAAAATGTGGTGGTTCCGATAGCGGACTACTACATTATCCTCCCTTTCCATCTGTATCCTCTAGGTTGGCAACGCATCTAGTACATCTCTTGTGTTGTAGATGTACATGGGCGAAGGTAACCACTTACCATCAGGCGGTCCTTCTGCTCGTTTGCCATCCGGTATCCATAAAAAAAAAAACAATTACTACAGATACAGACAGATTGTACATTTATGGTTCTCTATATACCTATACATATTTGATTAATATACCATCACTCGTTGCGGAATTTTTATCGAAGTAGCGTTGTAAGTTGTCAAGAGGTACCTAAGTGTAAAGTAACTTCAGTATCACGATGATAGAACACAATTGGGTTCGCCAAATAAATTGTGACATACAATCACGACCGTTCGACAATCAGGCTCATTCAATTTGTGTCAACTACGCATGTGGTCCGATACATGTCACGTAATTGTCACTAATAAATAATATTCAGTTTATTTTTAGAGGTTCTACATAGTCAGGAACAAATGAAAACGAGATATTTATTCACTGGCTGTTGATATAACTTTAAATTCTACCCTAACTTATATTTAGAATTAAACAAAACGCATCATTAAGTTCCGCTTCGCAAAGACATAACTTGAAAGTAACATGAAGACTAGATATGTTTACGACTAATCTATACTAACGCATATTTGCCATACCATCAAAATATGTGAGGATGAAATATAATAAAAAAAACTATACACCTATCGCTTTAAAAATAAAAAAAGCTATATACACCGGTCAAGGATAAAAACGAAAAAACCCAGTATATTCATGAGATCTCGCATTAATTCATCAGTATCCTATGGTATAGTCCAAATATGTTCTTTGGAATAATATTGCTGAATGGACTCTTATTAAATCGTCTGACTTCCTATCTCAAGTGGAAGCGTCGGTTTAGGCGCCACTCGGATAGGTGATAAAATAATTAATTATAATTACTGGCCAAATGTAAAGCTTGATTAATGATTATGAGCATGAGAAATATTAAGTTAAACTATTTTTATTTGAATTGTTAAGATAAGCTGGCACATATCTTTATGAAATAATTTGCATATTTTACCTGGAAACTTGCTCTTTGTCTGCTGTTTTACTTGCGTAATCTAATAAATTTGCTGTACTGGAATATCATTAAAAAATATAAACTTAAATATAGACAATAGCAAGCGATAGCTAAAAATTTCTAGTCTAGGAACAAATAGACACTACTAGTTTCTTCACAAAACGTGAAAAATTTGTGATAAAAAATCTTTTATTTATTGTATTGTATTTAAAAACATTTTATTAAGTATTCCTTACAATTAAATTTTAAATTGACGATCAATAGAGACGAAAATGTAATCAAAGCAAAAAATGGCTTTAAACAAGCAAATCCCTAGGGCAAGATGTGATTTACGAGCCAACAATATAGAATACTAGGCCGAGTTTTGTAAACATGTTTTCTTAATTTACTTTGTCATCTATGGTTGGTTGACCTTTATAAAAGAATTTGATCACCAAATGGATATTTTATGCATTCCACGTGATTTTATAGGCAATTTTTATACATACATTAAAAACGTTTGTAATTTGAAGAGCTTTTGAATTAAAAATATATTATAGTAGCGTTTTAAGATCATAATACATCAGTAGCTAAGTTATATGTAGATTCGAAAATCGATACATTTCTTTACCTTGACAAAGTTCAATTATCCATATCTAAATACGTGAAGCAAAAACTTTGTACACTTTTTTACGAAAATTACGCGGACCGAGGAGCATAAAATTTGGCACACTCATAGTTTGTATAGAGCAGGAGTGCAGAATACTAATATTTTTTTAAATAATGCATACAAGTAATTAAATTTATAAAATAAATGTTACACACACTACCATGGTTTGACATCCATGTTTATACATATACAGTGACATATACGTCACTACGCAATGCGTTATTAAAGCATTTACGGGGACACTAGTTAAAGTGATCTATATTATTTAATAAACCTAAGTAAGAGGTATTCCACATGTAATGCTAGAAATATAAATATAATTGAAACCATTTAAAGGTAAGGTAGGATATTTTTTTTTTATTTTAAAGAAGAAATGATACAATACTTAAATTTTCTAATAAGGCTTTATACGTCTATACATCGTCAGTCAATTAGCTTTCATTACGAGTGTTTATAAAAGCCTTAGTCATTTCTCTTAGTGACTTATGTGAGTAGTCAAAACAACTTCAATAGTTTCGGGTTTTGTAACATGACGTAATACTCGTGTAAACGAGAAAAAATCTTTACAATGAAAAGTTTGAGCTACATCGGTGTATGTAATTATTGATTATTATTTTAACAATTAATATTTTAAAATGTAATTAAAATTAATAGATACTCTTTAATGGTTAAAATATGGTGTTACCGGATATCTTTATTTTCAGTATTTTGAATATTATTCAACATGTCAAAATATTGAATCTTATATAAGAATCAGCATTTCGATACTGAAGTATTTTACTGCATAAATATAGATAAATATATTATATATTTTTTGATGGTCTGTAAACATTGTGTTTTGAAAGTTTGACGGTTTTTAGAGACTGCTTGTCTATATAAGTGTATTTCATACGAGTTATGAAGATTGCCTAAAATATGTTTTCAATATAGCCTTTTAAAAAAAATATTGCATATCATTAAACTATCTATCTATGTATTTCACTTTAATATAAATGAGTTTGATAAAAAAGTGTCTCAATTATTTAATATCATCGCCATTTGGTAAACCAAATAAAAAATCAGTCTGTCCTTTTAATTTTCACCAAAAAAAAAATATCGTGTATTAAGTGGCTAAACCGAAGAAAGCGTAGAAAGCGTAGTGCTTTAATTTAACCAAACAAGGAAAAAACATATAATATAATGTACCGTCAAGCGGGATTCGAATCCACA
>JAKGSA010000429.1:445752-491895 GCA_033558755.1 Philaethria dido | reverse complement strand
GATTTATGATTTAAATTCTATTCGTATAGATAACTGCAATAATTGCATTCAACCCATTAGCATATATACCGGTAGAATATTTATTACAGGCGGTGTATTTATATTCCAATGGAGGGTACTTTGTAGATGGCGCTGGTTACGCCCTAAATCTTAAACGGTTAATTTTAAATGAAATCGTTTTAAGGAGGGTCCTATGTTATGATACCATAAAACTACTATTATAGCAAAATATAACAAATTATCTTATTATTATTCATCGTAAAGTTACAATTATGAGGCAGGCAGTTAAATGTGCAATTTACCTTAATTATTTATTTACCCTATGATTATAAAATAATTTAGCAATATTAATATCTATATAAATTACAAGCCGTGGTGGCACAATTTCAGGGCGCTTGACTCGATAATGCCGGACTGCATAGGATAATAGTGAGCTCTGGTGCCATTCTTATATATATTTTTAAAATATAAGTATTTATAGTAGATCAGATATTGTCCATTGCACCACTATGTCATCCCGTCACGGTTGTGAGTTCAATCCCTCTCCTCGGGGAATGGTTATATTTAAATTATTTTTGTTTCCCCGCTTTGGTAACACTAAGCGAGGGGTTGAGTCTATCCACTCAATACTGAATATGTCGAATTTCTCGAGCAGAAAGCGTAGAGTGTGGAGGGTCTTAACACGAGGGTTTCTAAGCCTAACATGCCAGTAAAGCGTGTAACTGAACGACTCATATAAAATTCGACGACGCCTTTACGTACTTAACGAGTATCAGTTTATTTGTCATTAGACTTTAACTGACCTTTCAAAAAGGTATAAGAAGAATGAATACTAATTGATACAAAATGCTAATAATATTGATCCGTCTCGACCTGCAACCGAGAATTAGTATGAAAATCTATATTTTTCAAATTATATCTTTGAATTTCTGTTTGTTTTACTAGAACACGAGCGATTAGGTTCTAGACAAATTATAGATTTTACGAAGTCAGACTGCAATCAATCTAGACCATAATCAGGTAGAAACTAGTTTGTTGGATTTAAACATTAAACTTAAATTGGAATTAAATTAAATATAAGAAAGGAGCAATGTTTCGGAAATAATTAATGGCTTATTTTTGACGGATGTAGAAAACGGAATTGTTTAAATACGCTGCAAGACTAAGGAAATGCATGACTTTTTTTTCCTTTCTTTACGAAATAGTTTACTTTCTTATATCTACCATAATTATCGTATTATTCCGATTTGCTCTTATTTCCTATAAAATGAAAATTAGAACGAATCGGAAGTTGTTTTTAGTAAAATATTTGCTGTGAATATAGCTTTTTTGCTTTTCCGTGAGATTAATCTGTAAAAAAAGGTAAGTTGTTAGAGATCGAAGCGAAAGAACAAACTATGAGTAGTTATCTCTTCCCACCATAAAATGCCACTAATATAATTATATATTTTAAATTTAAAAAAATATATATAATAATATTTTTTGATTTTGACAAAAGTCGTGCGTTGATAACGAGTGATAATTTTGCATATTTAGTTCTTTCTGCTTAACTTCGTTAGCTACTAGCAACCGTTAGTCGCTTTGGAAAGTCACGTACCGGATAAATCGCTATCTCGGTGAGGCAGAATTATAAGTGTTAAGAAGAATTCGTTACGGAGTCAAAACGTTAGACTGATCGTGAGGCTGTCGAGTCTCAACTACTTGTCTTTATAATTCCTAGGATTTTACAAATTACATGCGTAAAAAAGTGAAAATTCATGTAATTTATGACGCTCATTAGTTATTAAGTGACTAATAATTTTAACGTAGCAGGATTCAAACCCGCACTTCTTAGAATCCGTCTGAGAACTCGTCCAGTTAAGCATTATATTCTTATCATTATGTTTGTCACAATTTACTTTCTTTATTAGCATCACTGTGTTAAATTTTAATAAATTTCGGCTGCCCAATAACAATTTCTTTGAATAATATAAAAAAATATGAAATAAAAATAATTGCATTTAAATATGTAGGTTAATTTTACATGCACTGATTCTTATTAATGAACAGCTGTAATTCAATATGATCGCCCAAAATATATTCGAAGCAATTAATATCGAAGACAATGGCAAGTACAAACTAAGCGATTTCCTACAGTTATTATTGGATGGGAGTGGTCATGGGGACTATATTCGCGTCACGAAAACCTTGATGTCATACTATGTGACCGTATTGAAGCATTATTTAATTATTTAAATAATGTAATAATCTATTTATAATTTAATTTAAGACGTACGTATATTATAACTTAGTACTATATAGACGTATTTTTTTTGTAACCATAATAAAATTTCACAATATGATTATTCTGAAAAGTTAACCTAAGTTTAACATATTTTTATGTAATTTTCGCTAATGCAATAAATCAATTCTTAATTATTATTTTTAGCATCACGCTGTATCGCGGAACTCAACGCCGCGACTCGCCTTACCAAAAGGAGGACATGAAACTACATACATACAAACATAGCTTCACGCTCTATCCCGCATATAGCAGGGTAGGCAGAGGGAACCTAGTATTAAGACACTCCGTTCCCCACTTTCCGCCAAATTGAGGCATTGCGTGCTGAGTGGCGGAACTCAACGCCGCGCTTTGCCTTGTTAACAAACCGGGAAATGAAAAATTCCATTTCCTGGAGTGAGAATCGAACGCACAATCTGTCGCAATTACAGTCACGTGCTCGTGCCTCTACGCCACGAAAGCCTTAAATGCTTAATAAAACATCTATTTTCTTTGAACAAATATATATTATCGCTAATTGGTGGCCAGGAAACCAGAACCTTGATGACCGGTTATACGCCTCGCCACCTCAGCCCCCAATCTTGTAGCGATTGAGACGAATTACATCAATTAGTTTATGGGTCGACACAAAGGGTTGATCTTATCTCTTTGTAAACAAATTAACGATTTGCCGCAGTGAGCTACTGTGAGAGCGAAACTGCAAATTTACATAAAATAACCGCCGCTGTCTTATTTAATTAAAAAACCATTGTATTTATTAATTTAAAAACAATTTGCTGTAATTTATCGAGGCCTGTTTCGGCTTAATATGGACATAAATTATGTATAAGTGAGACAATTCACATAGCCTTTTAAAACGTTTTCGCCATTAATTTTTTTTTTGTTTAAATTTACTCCATTGAATACAAATTAAAATTATTTTTTTTAATTATCGTCATAATTTTTTTCACATGCTGTCGTCCTTAAATGTTAGTAATTCGTATGAAGAATTTAGAATGTCTGTACTGCAGATGTGGATCACACTTTTAATCTTAAGAGCTAGTTATACGAGTTTGCGAGTGCAACGCTTCCTTTTTAACGATTTATTAAAGCTATGAACTTATTTATTGCCCTTCTTTAAATTGCTTACTATTTGTTTATATTTTGACGCATTTTTCACGTTTTGTAAGGAAGCTCTATAAGAACGTATAGCATGATTGGCTAGAGTACTTAAACAGATTGCGAGAGGTGCGGGTTCAATCATGATAGGTTTTAATTTTATACATTTCTAAATATATTTTTTATCCTAAAAAATGTAAAAATAAAAATTTTAAAGACACCTCGCTTAATTCGTATGGGCAATCAAAATACACATAGAAATTTAATTAAATTTATTTTCTAAAAAAACAGTTGAAATAGTATTCTTAAAAGTAACTACGAGTTAGGTATAAGTATTTTTTTTTAACTTCACGCTGTATCCTGCATATAGCAGGGTAGGTAGAGGGAACCTTAGAACCTAGTGTTAAGACACTCCGTTCTCTTTCAACAAATCCGTTCCCCACTTTCCGCGAGATTGAGGCATTGCGTGTTGAGTGGCGGAACTCAACGCCGCGCTTTGCCTTGTTACCAAACCCAGAAAATGAAGATACGTCATTTCCTGGAGTGGGAATCGAACCCACATCATGTCGCTTTACAGTCGCACACTTGTGCCTCTGCGCCACGACAGGCGTCAGATATAAGCATAATATTTGATTTGTGAAATTTGTTAAGTCACTTTTGCTTTGAACCTGAAATGTATCTAATTAGCATTTAATTAGTGCTATTAATAGGAATTCCAGTTACATAACCGTGATGGAATCATGTACGGTACTTAACGCTTAATATCGCAGTGCATTTACCTTTGAACTGTATGAAGGTTGAACTTTCTTTATGTTAGGGGCATGTCTAATAGACAGTTATGGGGTGGCGAATTAGAAATTTTTGTGACTAATCTACGTACGTTCTTATTTTATTTAATACACAAAAGCAAAAAACCCCCATACAAAATTATATATCCGGAGAAATATGACATTTGGTCTAAGTGCTTACAATTTATATTATGGAGAGAGTTAATATCTTAAAAAGATTTTATAAGCAGAAACTCTAATTTTTTTTTATAATAAATAAATATCATGAATAAAATAAATACTAACATAATATGTGAGACATGTACTTCTGTATAAACTGGAATACATGTAGCTACGGCAACCCATATTTTATGCGACGAGCAACGAATGTACTTGTCTTGTTAAGTCAATTAAAAGACCTTACAATATGACACTTCGTTCTCTACTTTCTATAGTTTTTCTATTTAAAAGACATAGAGTGCTATGCGGTCTCTAATTTTACGTTTTGTCAATATATGAACTCTGTTGTCGTCAGGCATTTTCCAAATATGTCACGATAATATTTCATAATGTAATTATTAGTAAAAACCTAATCTAAACTAAATAATTATCAAAAAAAAACTGAGAACAAAGTGCCAGTCAAAATAGATAAATCAAAACAAAAATACTGTAGACTAAACATGTGCAACAAAAATTTTTTCGATATAATAGTATTCCCTATGATAGTCAACAACAAAAATATAATAAAAAAAAGAAACCTATGTCTATAAGAATCTCAGTATAACATCTCACCTTTATAACCAAATTGACCTAAGTCAATATTTCCTTTAAATCTTATTTAGTTAACTAAGTTAAGTAATTGTTAATACGTTGATTGTGGGTTCGATTTTTATGTCTTATAGTTTAGCGGGTCTTTTATGGTCCTTCATCATATGTTTCAAGTCTTTAATTCTTACATGTAAAAGGAGAATGCCCATGACGCTGGTCAACTATTTCTAAACCGGCATTTTGGGAAAAGCTAATTAATTCTACATGAGGTGTGGTTGTTTTTAATATCAATTATTCCCTATATCATGCCCAGGCGTAATAGCTATATACCAAAAAAAACCATTCAGGCTGTATTTTTTTTTAGCTTCACGTATCCTGCATATAGTAGAGTAGGCAGAGGAAACCTGTGAGCCTAGTGTTAAAACACTCCGTTTTCTAATCCGTTCCCCACTTTTTCCCAAATTTCATTCAAATCCGTTCGACAGTACAGTGATAAAACAGTAATAACTATTTTTTTCATCAAATATAATTTTTGTCGCAAATATATTTATTATAAAATGTGGGTTTTTTTAGTTTTATTATATAGTATAGATTATGTTTAAGCCTTCATTTCTCGAAATATTTATTTATATAAATATTTCGAGAAATGAAGACGTCATTAGACGGTCTTGTTTTTATTCCATTTCCGTAAATATTTAACACTTCCTACATATTAAAATTAGTTTTCATAGAAGCATAAATCTAAGTCAAATTAGGTCCGTCTTTCATTGATCGCGATTTAAACATGATCTCATTTCGATCGAGAAACTGTGATTTATCGGCAGATTACTCTGCAAGTGACGCAAGCGACCACCCGCCCATGACTGCAGAGTGCCGACACTCCTTGATGATGTGAGCTACCTAATACTTCATGAAGTGCGATACATTCTTTTTAAAATACTATTTAGATCATACGATACGACTGTACGGATTAAAATATCGTAATATGCGATCATGCGAAATCAGATTTGTTAGTGCACTTTAATAATTGGTACTACAAAATTTCTTACTAGCCTCTATGCACAATTGCACAGTTATTATTATGCAATTATTGTATAATGAATAGAAATTATACATTTTTTTTTGTAACTTCACGCTGTATCCCGCATGTAGCAGGGTAGGCAGAGAGAACCAGAGAACCTAGTGTTAAGACACTCCATTCTCTTTCAACAATTCCATTCCCCACTTGCCGCCGAATCGAGGCATTGCGTGTTGAGTGGCGGAACTCAACGCCGCGCTTTGCGTTGTTACCAAACCCAAGAAATGAAAATACTAAATTTTACATTTCCTGGAGTGGGAATCGAACCCATAACCTGTCGCGGTTACAGTCGCACGCTTGTGCCTCTGCGCCGCAACAGGCGTCATTATACATAATAATAATATTAAAGAATTATCGAATAGAGCAAGCTCTACTATCTGATTTAAAATTAGGCAGAGGTTTTTCTAAGGCCAATTAAAAAAGGCAAATAAATATATTAGTTTTATTAGTAAGAAATAAAATAATTTAAAACATCAATTATAATAATAATTTAGTATAAATTGTAAATCGTACCTTATAAAATACTCTAGGCCTATTTTTAAATATGCCAGTGCCAAGTGAAAAATGCTGTCGTTGTAAACATGATCCCAATCTCAATGTGTCCAATGTCAACATGGTTTAAGCGCGATTGAAACAGCGGCTCTAGTAACTGTTATATTTTATTTGTTGAATACTTTCTATAATGCTTGTAAAGATATTATTGTTAAGATAATTAATAAGATCTTTTGTTTCAAGGCGTATTTTGTTTTTTCCAACACAATTTTCAGGTATTAGCAAAGAAAACTTATTTTTATGATAAAATACTGGAATACACTAATTATCACAAATATATATTGTAAGATAAGGAAATAGACTTTATTATCAAATGTTTTATTCCAAGAGATTTAAATTTAAATGTTTTATTCTGTATTTGACATATCATCACGAGATATTCTTCAAGTAAAGTATTGTTAATAAATATCATATAAAACCGTATCAAAATAAAATATATAGAGGTTATGGCATAGTTACCTAAAGATCTAAGATATGTTGCAGAAAGCGTGAGTTCAAACAGATGTTCAAAACGTCTATACCGAATATTAAAATATTTTGGAAGACAAACCTACAAAAGAATTAAAAAGCCATACAAATTGTGTTTTAATTCAATACGAGTATATTTATACCTATATACCGCCATATAATTCTAAACGTATCCACATAAAATGTGTGCATATTCTTTACCGGCGCTTTCATATACTGCATTGCATATAATCATAGAATCATGATTCATTCATGATAAATAATATTAAATATTATACACTGCTGTATAGCCCATTAATCACGTATAGCTTGTTTAATGGTTTTGGTAAAGCTTTCCGGCTTGTCCGTTCTGGCTGCGTTCTTCGCGATTCATCCGAATTTGAAATATTTCTTGTAAAACTCTATTTTGCTCTATTTCGTACTAAAGTAGCAAAATGAAAATATTTTCCTTAATATTCCCTGAATAGGGATTGAACCTACAACCAATCGTGATTATAATCCGACTGCTGTCCCACTGCGCTAAGACGGCCTGCTATAGCTATAGGCTGCGGACGAAACGGCCTGATATAGCTTTGATTATAAATTCAATTCCGCACCGGCAAAGTAGTATAGAAATATTATATTAGTTTTTCATCTTATTTGTATTCTGTTCCTAATACTTTATCGTTTAGATTGTTTGAAAAAAACTTAAATGTAACCATCACATGTAACCTCAATACATTCCAGCAATCAGTAAATCACTCAAATCAATAGATTTATTGCGTTCATTCATACCACCAAGACATTTTGTATATAAAGCTTGCTCTCTAGCAAAAGATAGTACACAATTTCCTTCAATATTTCAAAAAAATATTTTTATCAACTCTCGCTATATATCAGATGTTAGAAGAAATAAAAATTAAATGGTAAGTGTGGAGTGAGAACGGAGAATTAATAGCATTTAGGTCGAAAATTATTATAAGCTTGGGTTATGATTTATAATTGTGATTATAAAACAAACGGGAACACAATATAATGATTAAACAAAGGAAAAAGAGTTAATACTTAATAGGCAACGGTATTACCTATAAATGTACTGGTAAACAATATGTAAGCCAGGTTTTCCCCTTTCCCACCCATCCTTTCCCCAAAATGTGGTGGTTCCGATAGCGGACTACTACATTATCCTCCCTTTCCATCTGTATCCTCTAGGTTGGCAACGCATCTAGTACATCTCTTGTGTTGTAGATGTTCATGGGCGAAGGTAACCACTTACCATCAGGCGGTCCTTCTGCTCGTTTGCCATAGAAAAAAAAAAAATAGTTTTTAAGTCGAAGACCTTTTAAGTTTAAGATAAACTATATTTCAATATATAATATTAATAAACTTAAAACACACAACTTTCATTACCGACATGTAAATTTACGTTACACTAAAAATTTCAAGCTCTGCATGCTATAAAGCTATAATTTACTAAATGTTGCACCTAAAATAGCCCTTCGCGATCTTATCACATATTTTGTATTCAAAGCAGCAGCTATCGGCGATATAAAGAACACGCGCGACTGTGACGGAAATTATAATGGTTTTATTATAGTAGCTTGACACGGATTCGTTGAGTTCTTTGTTGCTAATGATTTAATATTCCCCGTCTTAACGACCTGTTGATACACACTTACCAGAATGTGAATTTGCATAAGCTCATACATCACTTACATACAGCTGTGTTTTACAAACTTGTCGATTTTTTTGTCGATTGTCTATGTATTTTTACCATATATCAATGTGTTATTTTTAGATTGTTACTGGTACTAATTAATTTTTTTTTTCGTTTTGTCAAAACTTGCATGTTGGGTTTCACAATCATTTTTATATTAGCTACCACATGTCTGGCATAATATGTTAGACTGATGTGAAAAGAGCACTATATCATTGTTTGTTATCAATCTACATCATAAATTCTAATAATCTTCTCTTAATATAAGTTTTTGTAAAAATAATCATAGAATCGCTATTCCATTTTTTATTAGATTTTTAACATTTTCACTATTAAGTTAACTTCTTTTAATAGGTTTTCATAGGTCATAAGTAAGTAAGCCTTTTCTAAAATTAATTACAACACGTCGTGATAATCTTCAAGATTTTTATAAGTTTTTTTTTTTTTATGGATACCGGATGGCAAACGAGCAGAAGGACCGCCTGATGGTAAGTGGTTACCTTCGCCCATGAACATCTACAACACAAGAGATGTACTAGATGCGTTGCCAACCTAGAGGATACAGATGGATAGGGAGGATAATATAGTAGTCCGCTATCGGAACCACCACATTTTGGGGAAAGGATGGGTGGGAAAGGGGAAAACCTGGCTTACATGCCATCGAACCGGAACACATCATAAGATATTTGGCGGTTCGTCTTTGACATGATAGTGGTCGCGAGCCAGACGGAGGACGAACCTCCTACCACCAAATCTAATATATCTAATATCAAAGTAATCTATAAATATTTCATTGTCTTACAACGTAAATGACTAATCCTTATGATTGACATTTCAGTTTACAATTACCATATGCATCGGCTTAAGTCTAATACCGTTGCCTTATGCACGCTAAAATTAAATACCATATTGCTTATGTCTCCCCGCTTCATCTCCTGAAACGTAATATCAACTTTGTTTGATTGACAGAAGCAAAGCTTGAGTGTGCGTCAGCTAATTAAAGGACATTCTCTTATGGTTTGTTGGAAAAAGAAAAAAAATAATAAATTAAAAATATTTACCAGTTTCTACAAAAAAATAGCTTTTAAACCTTTAAGTCCTCAATTCGTATACTCGACAAGCTTTTCTATTCCATTCTAGATAAAGCTAACTAGAACATATTCCTACTATTCAACGATTTTCTCCATTTAAATATGAGATTTGCAGTTTTAAAGAAGGAATTTTAAACTGAGAAATTACACTTGATGTGTAAAAAATATGAGGTAAGAACCTATAATATTGTAATACTATACCTAAAATTATGAATATATATAAAGTATATATTGTTTAAAGAACTAAAAATAATTAAAGATAGTATAAATGTAAACGGACATAAGAAATAGCGATATCGGAAGCGTGAATTGGGTCTATTCAGTCCAGATGGTGCGGGATCACGCATCCTTGTCATTATACCACGCAATGCGGAATTCAATTAGTGCTTACAAACGTTAAAACAAATCGGTTAGTTAAACATGTTTTGATTTTCGTTCCACGCCTATCATGATTATCAAGCAAGACTTAGATTTCGATTTATTTGTTTAATTTTTAATGAATTATTTATTTTTTTATTTCTATACCTAAAGGCTGTTTTGTGATTTTTTTTGCCTAATAGATTTTTGTTAAATGTTCAAAAATACATTGTTTATCCTATTAATATGTTATTTGACTACTTTATTATGCCGCGCCGTTGTGGTACAGTAAACGTATCGAACTGTATGAAATGATTTTTGTTTTTGAGTACGGTGACACATAGTGCAATCCACCGCCAACTTCAAAATAAGCGAAAAAATAAATTTATGAATAAAGTTTCTTTATTTTGCTTTTTCTTCATACATTTCTCAAACACAAATAAATTTTCCGTTTCCTGTAAACTTAGACACAACTTACTCAAAACTTAAAGCTGAGTAAACTCATATATTCTAACTTGTATGACATGCTGTGAGTGTATTTAACTTCAAACAAGATCTGTAAGGTGCGTTATTGTTTCAGATTTATTTCGGTGTGGCTAAGAATACCATTAACATATGCACAAGTGACAAGTACAGAGGTTGGTTTACCAGTAAGTATCTTTTGATTCTTTTTATGGTTTTACTCATCTTTGGAACGAGGAAGTGTATTATTTAGAAACAATTAGTGAAAAATATAGCTGAATTAGAGTAATATAAGAACATTATTTTATAGGAAAATTGTATTTTTTTAACTTAACAACATATTTCACCTCTCTCCACAAACTATTTACTTGACCGGAAATAAAATATTGACTTTATGCTTTTCTTATTATATTTTAAACATAAGGCGTCTGTTGAATCGGCTGAGCCTGTATTTATTAGGCGTCTGCTCATTTCAAGACGTACGTTATTTTGTGTTTATAGTTTTACAATGTGTCCTAATTGATACGAGTAACAACGACATACATACATACATAGCTTCACGTTATATCCTGCATATAGCAGGGTAGGCAGAGGGAACCTAGTGTTAAGACACTCCGTTCCCCACTTTCCGCCGAATTGAGATATTGCGTGCTGAGTGGCGGAACTCAACGCCGCGCTTTGCCTTCATACCAAACCCAGAAAATGAAAAATTTCATTTCCTGGAGTGGGGAATCGAACCCACAACCTGTTGCTTTTACAGTCGCACGCTTGTGCCTCTGCGCAACGACAGGCGTTATTAACGAGTAATTATTAAAATAATAAGGTTACATCAGTGTATTTTGAATTTATTCCGATTTAACTCTTTACTATCGCATGCGCCATCGTGGCGCAGTGACCGTCTGACTGTAAACATTATTGGTTATGGGTTCGATTTCCTCTCAGGGAGTTATTATATTTAAATTATTTTCATTTCTTCGCTATGATCAACCTAAAAGTGGCGTCGAGTTCCGCCACTCAGCACGCAATGTCTCGAATCCGGTGTAAAATGGAGAACAAAGTGTCTAATATGTTCTCTCCGGTTCTCCCTATTATGCGGCATAAAAAACGACGAGAAATAAACAAAAAATAACTCATTATAGTAGGTATATGTAAAAAATACTAGTGAAAACTAACAAACTTCATTAATGGAATTAAAATCAATGCAATATGTAAATAAACTGCCACCATTTTTAATGAAATTTAAATTGTTTGCCTTAAAAGCATCCCACTTTCAAATCATTTTGAAATTATACAATGATTTCATAAAAATTACATACCTCCATGGCAGCAGTCTAAGAATATTTAATCGTGTGGCATTTTTAAATCACTTATTCAAAGAGTGACCAAATTTGAAATTAATTATATTGAGAAATGGTTGCCCTTCGTTGGCCCGTTACTTTACTTTGTGTCCTCTTTTTCGTATATCGTTTGATTTGCTAAGCGGAATATTTAACTTATGTCAATGATCAATCAATGGACTCAATAGATTTGTATAGACAATCGAACGGTAGGTTTTATGGCCGTTGGTATGTTGCCTTTATATTAATTATTATGTCTGCATACAATTTAACTCGGTGAATGTTGTGAAATGTATTGTGAAATTTTGTCGTTGTATGTAACAATGTAGCTGTTTGTTAAAATATAAGATTTTTTTTTAACTTTACGATTCACCCGCGTATAACGGTAGAGAGATTCTAGTGTTAGGACACTTCGTTTACCACTTACTGAACGTTTTTAGATGTATGCTAAGAGACGGTACTCAGCGCCACGTTTTGTTTTCGACCAGGAAGATGACAATAATTTAAGCGTGAGTCAGGATCGAACCCACAACTCGTGTTCAGTTATTCATTGTCCTATTCGCCGTAGTGGCATACACTTATCTTTAAAATTAATTTATTGATCATAATGTATATATTGATCTCTTTGTTCCGGTTCTATAATGTTATTATTATCACAATGGCTATAGATTTCGTTGGCTATAATAGAAGTCAAAAGTTTACATATAGCGGGAAGGCATGCTATTGGCATATGCATACGAGTATATCCAGTTTTGTGGTTCTTGCATATGGTCATTTTTGGGGATTAAAATGACTTGACCAGGAGTAAACCATTTCTCTAGTTCTTCTGTTCTATTACATATTAATTATTGGTACATCAAGATTTGTTAAGCATTTTAAATAGTAGTTTTGTATATGATCTATTGCTGGCGTTTTCTAATTTGGTAATTTTATTAATGCTTTCTTTAATTTATTAGTATTTATTTTCTGAAAATCACATTGTTGTAGAGTTACTACTAGGTACCTAGTACTCAGGATAATGTAATTGTAACAATACCTTATAAGTAATATATTTTGAACATGTAACACAACATATATTTATTAAAAGTGATTAATAGAAAAGAGCGTACATTTAATTAATTAAAAAATATAAATTAACAAAAGATATTACAAACATTTCAGTTACCTCATCCGCCGCAACGAACGAACATTTCGACGTACGCTTGGAGTGCGTGGGGCGCGTGGAGCGCGTGCTCGCGGACCTGCGGCGGCGGTGTGTCGATGCAGGAAAGACATTGCTTGCCTAGAGACCCTACAAGGTACTACTAACTACTTTAATGATATGGTGAAAGCTATTTAACCTTTAATAACTAAATCTCAAAGTTTTAGGGAAAATAACTATTTGATTTTTAATTGTATGCAACGTTTTTGCATTCTTGAAGGCATACGGATAAGCATGTTGTAAGAACAAACCTTCTGGTGTATGCAACTAAACAAAAGTTCACTAATATTCCACAATTTATAGGAATCGGGATAGAAAGTGACAACGTAGTAATATATGTAGATACTCTACTTTACTCCACTTATTAAGTGATAATTTACCCCAAAGTTAATAAATATAAAAAATCTAATCTGACAATCAAACAACCTATTAACTATCTGTAACACTCGTCCTAACAGATACTAACATAGATAAAATTAATATATATCTCGCGCTGGACAACTCTAAAAACCAAATTCGTGTTTGACCTGAGAAAACAAACAAGTCAACCTGAAGAAGATTAATGATTTTTTTTCTTTTATTATTCATGAAGTAAAGTTTATATTGTTTTATTATTAGAGTCTTCGATTTGACTGTAGAATCTTTGGAAGACAATAGGGAGTGCTAATTAATTTCGTTCTCTTTTATAATCTATAGTGTATAATTAAATTTTAAACAACATGCACATGCAACAAAAAAAATTGAAGCTACTACTTCTATCAAGCTAATTGTTTATCTAATCAAATATATTTTAGAACAGTAGATGACATAACAAAACTTTAAGATAAAAAAGATAACGTGTGTCTGTATAATTCACACACGACAAAAGCGAAACTATGAAAATTAAGAAATTACTATATATTTCTTATTTCATTACAACTACATACTTATATTACATTTCACTCTTTTTATATCCAACCAAAATCCTACATATTATATTTTCATACATATGTTTTTGTCATCATCCAATAACAAAACACAATAATTCGAAAGAAGTTTCATTTCAATAAAAAATTAAAAATTGTTAATGTCCTTTGTACTACAAAGATTTTGATTTAAAAAAAAACAAATTCGCAATAATATAATATCGAATGTTTTTGTTAAGAGGAAGTTAAAGTATATTCCTTGTAGCCAGCCCTATAGCAACACATTGATCATAGATCACAATGACATCTAATGATACGGCGCGTAATCATAAAAGGATCTGCCCACCGCGGGAGAGCCTTCCACACTAGCATTTTAAATATTACTTTTGTTACACGAATAACTTTTGAAAATAATTTCGTACTAGGAAATATTTTTTCTTAACTATTTAATTTTGCAAATACTTTGTGATTTATATGTGAAATATAAAAATAAATGAAAAATTCAAAGCATTTCCCTTTATCTTCGCGTAGTTCTTATGATTTCATTGTATGGGAAAGTGGTCAGTCACTCCGCATTCCATATTCTATTTGTAAAACCTTATGAATATATTTTAATATTTACCTGAGTTCAATACATTTTTATATAAAAGCAAAAAAATGTGATTAATTATTTAAACACGATATTACTAAGCGCCTAATTTACACAATACAGTAAATATATAGAAAACCAAGTACATATATGAAAATCAGCAGTTATATACAATCCGGTCCTACTGTAAAACGTAACAATTAGTTAAAGAAAATAATCCAATAACTATACCGTAGTAGGGGTCGAACGATCCGACGATTCACGGCGCTCGGCTTTGTGTCATTGATATCATAATTTACCCGCTATCGTCTACATCCGCGCTACAATATAAAAATATTATCTTCTAATTTACTGTTTGGTCTTCTTTTAAACATAAAAAAGTGTGGAGCAAACCTCACAGTGACCCTGTTATCTTATTCTCACACTTAAGTATATATTTTTTTTATTATGAAGCCATCGTGACACATTAGGACTGTAAACGAGAGTGGTTAAGGGTACGATTCCCGTTCGAGGTAGTATGTAATTATATTTGTATTATTCTGTTTTCTTCTCTTTGGCAAGACAAATTGCAGCGTTGAGTTCCACCACTCAACATACAATGTCACGAGTTCGAGCGGAAAGTGGAAAACGGACTGCCTTGATTCTTTGACCTTCTAAAAGCATGGAGCTGTAAAAAAGTCTACACCATCTCTTTTTTGGTATTTAGTTTCTGCACGCAATTGTACTACAATCGAAGTCTACTTGTGTGTGCATTTGGTTTTTGAATAAAATGCAGTATTAGTTTCTCTCTTATCCATTCCATAGGCAATGTTAATAATAAGTTGGTTTGAAAAAGAAACTAAAAACAACACGCTTGAAATTAATTTATTGTTGTCCCGGTCGTCCTGGTAAGGATGTCCTCCCTACTTTTTATGCTATGATAATAATATTATCCTATCCGGACAAGTATGGAACTTTTTAAGCTAATCGAAATCCAAAGAGTGAGCCAAAATAGCAAATAGCACAATAGCAGGAAACACTGGAAATGTTTGAAAATAAAAATAAATTATATTATATATTTTTAAGTTTATGTTCATAATATTAACTAATTATTAGATTAAATTTCTTTAAATTTTGTTTTTCTTTTTTGTTTGTTTTTTTTTTGTTCTATGCTTAATTTTAAGGCAATCTTAACTGAATATTCTTGCTTTTAGTGGCACAAATTGTTTTAATGTATATTTTATACGACAATCGGTTGCAATAAACTTATTGTTAGCTATAAAAGCAATAATATATTTGTATATAATTATTAAAATATGAAAAACATAAAAAAATAAATCACATCTAAAATATCTATGATTTATTCCCATCTCAAAGATAAATCATAATAATTTATTTCCATCAACTCCTATAAACTTGACGCTACAATAAAATTCGAGTTGCGGCTAACAAAGCACAAGATTTCTCATCTATACACCGGTTGTTACCTAGTTCCCTACATTTATCTGGGAACCAATAATCATTAAGTTGGTTTCGCCATCAAAACCAATCATTGCAAGTCAAAGGCTACATACGGTGACCCTGACCGCCCTTTTTACGTCCAACATACCAAATTAAGGTAATATTGTAGAAAGACGGAACAAGTTATATATGAAGGTACAACTACATGTATTTTCGACAGGGCTTTTGATTGACGCACAATAATTTGAGGCCCTTTCGCTAATGTATGATTGTTATCTCATTGTTTGCGTCGGTTTTAGAATTCTATATGAGTGTTGTTATGTGGGATCATTAGTGGTTGCGCTGAGTCAGTGTACACGTATATCGTTTAAATAAAAAAAAAACCTTTAAAAGTAGCGTAAATGTTGAAAAAAAAAATATTAAAAAAAATATATTATTCAATATGAACGGAACTACAGTAAGTATACATTTTAGGTAATTTTATAATAATTAAAATAATACAGTAAACCATTAAATTTCCATCAAATAAAAATTTTACTACCAATAACAATATAAATTAAATTACACAGTTAAAGAAACAATAATATTTGTGAAACATTTGGGCAATCGTCGTAAATATCTATCCGTGCAATATCGCTTAACAACGATATTTACTTTAACCGAGGCTTTATGAGCAGTTCCAAATCTCTTAATGGCTGTTTAACGACCATACGCACTGAGAATACGTCATTTGACTAGTATAATGCGTATAAAATTCACGCAAATACCTTTTGATGTTTCTTTGATCCCTTCGATGAATATATTTAA
Organism: Philaethria dido; assembly: GCA_033558755.1. Classification (NCBI taxonomy): domain Eukaryota; kingdom Metazoa; phylum Arthropoda; class Insecta; order Lepidoptera; family Nymphalidae; genus Philaethria; species Philaethria dido. Next base: position 474,998 of record JAKGSA010000429.1, on the reverse strand, counting down.
ATAGTAATATACAGTATTGTTACAAAAAATTATAGGACAAACTATATTATAAGAATATATTTTATGAATTTAATAATAATGGGTTAATGGCTTTTAATCAGTAAGAACATATTGAGACTTCGTTCTCTGCTTTCCGCCCTAATTCGAATCGATGAAAAAAAAATAGTTTATTTAATTCAAGCATTCTCAAAGTGGGAGTCGAACTCACAAGCATCGTGTTTACAGTTCGACGTGGTACTGTCTCACTGCACCAGGATGGTCCCAATATGGTTTAAATTAACAAATTTTTAATTTATCGCCACAATTATTGATTAGGATTTCACCCTGAGAAAGTTCACAATTAAAATCTTTTAAAATCAACGAACAGCCAAAGTGCTGTGTTGTATACCATCGCCAAAAACGCAATATCACTAAAACGTAGTGTCTTATCACTAAGTTCTTTGCCTATCAGATATAATGAAAAAGATGTTTGAAAATAAAAAATCGAATAAATATGAAGAGTTCCGCATGAAGTACCATTGTACAGGCTAATTACCGTAGGCGTCTAGTGATATTAGTTTCGTAATCGTAATATTAATTACGAGACAATGTTGGCGCCCTGCCGAGGCTCTACTGATGATGAACTGAAACAATACTACACAGGTTTCTTATGTGAACCCAGCGGACAGTGGTGAAGAAAATTCTTAGTAATAAATTATCTGGTAAGAAGTTAAAGCTTCCCATATATGTAGGTATTTTTATATTTCTGTTTGTGACTTTAAAGTTAATATTAGTAGGTTATATTCGCATTAATTATTAATTAAAAGCTCAAAAAAATTATAGATTAGACCAGTTTGTTAATTTTTGTTTCTATTTACAGTAAATTATTTGATTTATATTAATCAAGTTTCTTGTAAAGTTTAAACCTTCCAATATTTTATATCAACTGCGACACATTTGAGGCATAAAAATGACAATTATCAAAAATATGGCTCAATATTACTAAATAACAGAGAAAGGAGTGTCTTGACACTAGGTTTTCTGCTTTAAAAGCATGAAAGTGTTTTTTTTAATTATGAATAATATTTCAGTAAAACCACAACAATATTCGTATTTTCAAGGAATGTATAAAAACATTACCGCATGTCTGTACTCAAGGGATCCATTTCCATATGTAATGTTTCGTTCATTAACATACGTTTGTACCTTATAAGGGTGCTCGAGAATAATTTAAATTAAAATTTCGACGCAATGACGACCGTGACTCGTATTTAAGAGTTAAAAGTAATGACGATCAATAGTTTCAACAATTCTTTAATTATGTGACGCCTGATTAATTTTATAAATAATATGTTTTAAAGTCATAATCTTTTTAAAAAATCAATAATCTTTTAATATGATTTTTAATAACTATTATGTATTTGAGAGGCCTGTCGTGGCGCAGAGGCCCAACCGCTATAGGTGATCGGTTCGATTCCCGCTCCAGGAAATAAAAATATTAAATATTTACAATAAATAATATTTTTTTTACACTTCATACTGTATAACGCATATAGCAGAGTAGGCAGAGGAAACCAGAGAACATAGTGTTAAGACACTCTGTTCCTTTAAATTTTCAAAGTTCGCCACTCTTTGCCAAATTGAGGCACGGCGAAGAAATGAAAATACTAAGTATTAACCAAATATTAATAATTGTTATATAGTATTTTCATTTCCTCGCATTGGTAATAAGTGGAGACTATATATCTTTGCCTTTTTGGAAATACAAGAATGCCTAATAATGTTTAAACATGATATTTATTTTGTTTACTTTTAGTTATACTTTCTTTTCTTAACAACAAAGATTGTAGATATAAGTCTATTGATTGTCCTATATTAAAATGGACTAACCACCCGTGATGTAGAGGATCGTGCAAAGTGGAGTAGGTTGAGTAGGAGAGCAGACCCTGGCTAGCCGGGATAAATGCTAGGAAGAAGAAGATTGTCTGATTGACTATATTAAAATACGATCTTAATTGATGCGAATTCCTCATAGTAGTAACAATTGCACTTATTACAATTTTCTACAATATATAAAATATATATCTCGCCACTATATATACGTATAAAGGCCATTATGGCGCAGTAGTACAACATCTTGGGCTTTTTATTGCCCTTAGAAAAATGGAAATGCTTAAATTATTTTCATTCTTCCCTCTTGTAACACGACATGCTTTATTGGGATCCGCTACATATGCAAAAGAAGCTGCATATTTAATGCAAAATATAGAATTCTTGATTCTTATTCTATTAAAAAGGGAACTCTGGATGAAACGTGAAATTGTTTTGTTTTGCAATTTCCAATTGCTGTAAAATGTAACATTGTTTTAACCATGATGCAAAAATCATTTATCTGGGTGTACCCGCATTGTAACATGATTTTTTAATTCCGTTAAGGAAACAGTAAGTGAAAACGACAGCACACTTGTTAAAGAATGAATATACAAAAATAATAGTTGAAGATCTTGATGACGAGATCAGCGTAGCGGATTTTGTTAATTTGCTTAAACAAGCTTGTCACTTACAAGTAATAAAACAACTTAGATGGGGAATATATTATTAATATATTAAAACAAAATGTTACGCTATGCGAGCTACAGGAATTAAAGCCACGCAATGAATTTATTTATATTATAACAGACATTCCCTTAAAAGCTTATCATACTTTCAGATGGCGCCGCAGCAGAAAGAGGAGGAAGCTTGCAAGAAGTACAGATCGCATTCGCAGGTCACGCAATACCAACGTCAGCGTACCAGACTGTCCTGGACTCGCACGGCGGTATCATGAATGCAATACTTCGGTACGTAACCACTCTTTTAAATAAAAAAATATAATAGATAGTATACACAAAAAGTAAGATACATTTACAAGTTACAGAAAAGGGATAGATAGTAATATTGTGATCTATCTAGATCATAACTATGATACAACACACAACTACTGAGATATGAATTTCATACCAACTGAAAATCTGTATATATTTATACTACATGTATTTTTTTAACATTACGATGAACCCAAGGACGAAATACGTATACTGGTACAAGTACAAAAGCACAACTTTACAGGAGAGACATTCCAAAATCCTTAAGGTTATAACTATGTCGTCATCTAAAGTAAATGAATCCTTTATATAATGTATCCCTTGAATTAAGACAAAATTACAACGTAAGGAACACAAATATCTCTATTGTAAAATTATGCTTTTGCACTTGTACCAGTGTAGAACCACGCAGTAATACTATCGTTAGGTATAGTAAAAACTGGATATCGAGAAGGAGTGTGGACGGACAATATTTTTTATAATAACGCTATGTAATAACTTCAAATCAACAAATTATTACATACACTTCCATGTGCTTGACATACTCTATATATAGATAAATGAAAATAAAAGTGAATTAAATTTTGATGATTTTTGAGAATATTATATACCAAACCAAACTTAAGTACGATATTAAAACGTACTTGCTATATTAATATAGTTTTCATTTATAAAAAATATCAACCAATTACAGAAATATTACCAGTAATTGAGGACTATCCTTATACCAAAAATAAGTTATATATAATTAGATCTTTAATTCTATAGCCCTGTTCTGGTGCGGTGCGAGACTCACGAGAGGAGCAGTGCGCGATGTATGACCGAAGGCCGTTTCGCGGGAGGTTTTATACTTGGGTGCCATATGTAGATGGTAAGAATAAAAAAAAATGTTTGTACACTCTATAGTCATCATGAAATTTAACATTTTGACTGTATTCATTACCGGTGAAAAGTAGCTAGAGGAAAATCAAGCTCCATTATTAACCTCCTCCTGCTTTACAGACGTTGCGTAACTCAACGCCGTACGTTGTCTAACTAAACAACAAAACCCAAGGAACATATTTTAGAACATATTACAGCGATGGAAAAAACGAAATTCACAATTACTCCCTACAGTTATAAGTACGAGTATAGATATGTAAAGCGTTATCTTTTTTGTTATTAAACTAAATTATTGATTCTTTCTTAATTATAAAAAATGAAGTGACCTTACAGTATTTAATAAAAAATATATCTTTTTCGATCAGGCAACGCGCCGTGCATCCTCAACTGTCGACCTCGCGGACAGCAATTCTACGCATCACTGGCACTAGTAGCTGACGGCACTACATGCACAAAGCCGGGTTTCCGAGCTATATGTGTACAGGGTTCTTGTAAGGTATGTGTAGTTTTGTTTATATAATAAAATTAGTTATTTTATTCTTATTGATGGTGTATTATTTTAAGTTGTTATAACAGCGCCATCTATTGACGACTGGCAGATGTAAGTTTTTACCTAAAAGAAGGCGCCATCTCTATTTACACTAAAAAATAAAAATTGACGACCTACTATTAACAAAAATATTAATATAAAGAAATACTTTACTTCATTTAACTCATTCAATTTTCCATTTGCGATAAATATATATATATTTATATATTTATCGCAAATGGAAAAACTGCGTATCATTTTGACTTTAATAATAAAAAGTTATTCCGATGGCATTAAAAAATAAATTTATTTCACATTATTTTTTTTTCTTTACTAAAATAAAAATCAGTTATAAGCTTTCTCATACATACGGCAGTCATATGGCAACTACTTAAAGTCTGCTGCTGATTAATATTCATGTTTACAATGTAAGTAAAGGATTCGTTTAACGTTTTGCATATTGGTATATTATTATAATCGCTATAAAGGTAGATACTATTTGCATAAATTATAATTATTCACTATCTAGCTGTAATTTGAATACGACTTTCAAATAACTACGTGTACACTAAATGACAAATAATAATTATAAGTTATCTTTTTAAATCTGAAGTAAGTGGTTTTTTTGGTGGTAGGAGATTCGTCCTCCGTCTGGCTCGCGACCACTATCATGTCAAAGACGAACCGCCAAATATCTTATGATGTGTTCCGGTTTGATGGCATGTAAGCCAGGTTTTCACCTTTCCCACCCATCCTCTCCCTAAAATGTGGTGGTTCCGATTGTGGACTACTACATTGTCCTCCCCATCCGTCTGTATCCTCTAGGTTGGCAACGCATCTACAACATCTCTGGTGTTGTAGATGTTCATGGGCGAAGGTAACCACTTACCATCAGGTGGTCCTTCTGCTCGTTTGCCATCCGTTATCCATAAAAAAAAAAAAAAAAAGATATAGTAACGTAAATTTTATGATTATGGGATACTGTTTTCCAATATTTTTATACATATATATATAATTATCTCTTCTAACTAGTATGTACTTGTAAAACGCACACGGAGTTTCAATAGTTCAGCTTCAAATTCTAACAATCCTTATGAAATGGTTTACGGTAAAAAAAGTTTGTTAACATAGAATTTTAAGAAAGTACATAATTGGGTTATGTAATTCATACATAATTATATTATAATTATGTATTGAACGTAACGTGCGATTGCGATTTACGTATAACAAAAGTTATCTTATGTTTCCTTATCTTTAGTAAAATATTAAATAATTTTCAAACCATCAGATCTGATTTGCTAAGCTAGGCGTGACTAGCTGTCTGTATTTCTGTACAGCAAAACGTGGCCTACAGCTATTCATCGTGTGAGACCCACAATTTATACTATTGATAACTTGAAATATATCCTGCCTTAGCAGAGAACGGTTAAAGCTTTTGTTTTCAACTTTGTCGGCATAACTTGCCCCTATTCCTTTCTACAAACTTCATTTCTAAGATCGACAAAAGATTTATTATAAAGTAATGGACTATCTCAGGTTTGCTACATATAAAATTAATGTTTTTGTTATATTTTCGTATTTTGTTTTAACTGCAATTTTATTTCTGATAAATTTCTTCTGGCCATGTAACTCTTATTATTCACTTATCGGTAATGGATCTGTCAAATAATGTAGTGTAAATTAATTTTCATGAAATCTTCTTAAGAAATTCTGTTTCGATATAGTAGTGTTATTTAATGAATTATTATCGATATTCATACAGATATCTTTTTTTATTTCTACGATGTATCCTGCACATAGCAGGGTAGGCAGAGAGAGCCTGAGAATATACTGTAAAGACACTCTGTTTTCTTAAGGTTTCTGTTCTCCACTTTTCAAAAATTAAGGCATTGAATACTGAGCGATTGGCGGAAATCAACGCCGCGCTTTGCCCTGTTACTAGAGCGAGGAAATAAAATACAAAAAAAAAATAATTGTAATTTTCATTAATTAAATATAATAATTAAACCGTTTGCATAATTTTGAAGTATCAACTTTCACGTTACATGAAAAAATATCGAAAATCATGATTTTACAATTTTTATGCTGTGTTGTACATGCAACTATCGTCAATTATCCAATTATATATTAATGTATAAAATATTCACCGATTACTATTGTAGTTTATAAGAGACTATCATGGTGCAATGGGACAGCGACTGTCAATAAACACGCTTGGTTGTAGGTTCGATTCTCACCTACAATATATTTAAATAATTTTTATTACTCCAGTTTTTATTACTCTAGTGAGACAAAACGCGGCTTTGTGGTCCGCCACTTAATACTCAATGTGGCGAATTCATGCGGAAAGAGGTGAACGAAGAGTCTTGACACTAAATTCTTAGTACTCACTAACCCAGCTGAACGGGAGAAAACATGAAACTGAGAAAAAATTGTTTACCTTTTCTTACTCATGTACCTATGTACAATTTTGTCGCCACTACGAGGCTTTGACTTAAGACGAGCTCACTTGTTTTTAGCTTCACGCTATGTTTTTTTTTTTCACTTTCGTTTAATGGTATATTATTAGAATCACTTCTAAATACAAGAGAATGATAAATCCTATTACGTATTTCAATATGTTACATTGTATTTAAATGATTTAAATATTGCACTTATTTATTCCTGACATCATTCATGAAACTGTGAGCACAATATTTATACAGAGTTTAATTTAGTGGTTTACGTAATAAGTGGAATATTTTATTCGTTAAAGCATAGCTTTTTTAAGAAATCGCTCATATAAATACGTTTATTTATATCTATTGCAACTTACTGCTGCTTCGACTTTTCGTACAATTTGATAATTTTTGAATCTCTTTAAAGTTTTAATTTTTTTTATAACAAGTAGGTACATTGAATAAATAGAAAGCATAAATTTCGTCAAATCTATATAAATTCGTTCATGATTTCTTCAGTTGCAGTGAATTACCGTATTGTGAAAAAGGGCTAATACTTAATGTCAGTTGAATGCTAGTAATTGACATTACAACTTATTTCTACGAAATATAACTGTTTCGCAATCGTGATAAATCATATTCCGATGTAAAGAGACACGTACCCTTATTTTACTATATAATGAACCGACCATGCTATCGCCACGAGCTCTAACGGTACAATAGATCAGTTGCTGTATTTGACAGTAATTGTTAAGGATTGCTATAGATCCCCTAACCATACAACATTGACCTCCCATTTCTCAAATAACGCGATGGTTCTCAATATATTTCATAGTTCCGATCTACTGGAACTAATAAAAGAATTTATTTCGTACTGCTTATCCTTTGTATACGATGATGTACAAATATACGTGCATATGTACATATCATTATTTATTGCTGTTCGATTGTCATGGGACTAACGAAATCCGTTGTTGAGCAAAAGTATAGAATGGTAAACATAAAAAGTTTTTGTTAATAGAAATTTTAAATATGATAATTTTACGGAATAAAAGGGAAAGTGACATCTCTTCGTCTTTGTCATGCAATATTTAAATTATATTAACTATTCATATTTCTCTGCATTCTTCAATGTCATATATATGTCACCTGTAGGCCATTGTTCTACCAATTATCAAATATTCAATACAAAGCGGAAGTTTCTTCCATATATGGAATGCAAATATTACAGTAAGTTTTAACAACTTGTTAAAACTTACTGACTTTGACTAAAGTCAAAGAGAACGTGATGTCAAAATATTCCATTCTTCACTTTCCGCCCTAAATCAAGACGGCGTGTTGAGTGGCGGAGCTCAACACCTCACTTTATCTTCTCAGAGCATAGAAACTATTTTAAATATGATTGTTCCGAAGAGGATTCAAACCCATAACTAATCGTATTCATAAGCAAACGTTGTACCATCATGGCCTCAATTAAGAAAAGTGTTGTATTTTTTTTTGGTAAAATTATTGTATGTATTAATGAACAATAATTAATTAATCTTTCTATCTCACTATCGATTATATCTATAATAAAACCAAAAGATAGTGAAATTCACACAAACAGTATTCCTTGTGAGGTAATGGGCCGCAGATGGGCTATCTCCACGTTGCCCGCTTGACTCACTGAGCTTAGATAAATAGCCTTAGAGACAACCGTTAGAAAACTTATATACATAAAGTACATGTTACAGGCTTTGACACAAAATTGGGTTTACCGTATTAAGAGATACAATAAAAATAAACTTTGTATTAAAATCTTTTTTTTTGCCTTATCATAAACCTAATTATTCATTTTTTGATTATCATATCGATATGTATACCTATTCCCACTCTGGCTGATATCTGCGAGCTGGTAAGTAACATGTTGCTACCACACCAATTCCATCCAAAAACGATCTTTTATGTGATAAAAATAACGCCACATAAATATAATCCTCGACTGAATGAGATCGTGGGATATCCATAGCAAATAAGTAAAACTATACGCAGACTTGTTTTAAGGTATCACAATGTCATAACGACGGCAGAAATATAAGAACGTGCATAGTGAAGTAAGAACTTATGTTTTGTAAAAACTTGATAAATGACATATCTATAAAACATATTATTTATTAAATTTAATTGTTTATTGTTAAAAATATTAACAAAAAACAATAATCCTATAAAGTACAGATACAAAAGTAGCAAAAAGCACTTCTGGATCAAGTTCTAGTACGTACTCTGTTGTCGAGCTTCATGTATGCTAGCTAATTGTATACATTTCGCTAACTCGTAAAAACTCTACCGACCAGCTTTATTTTTATACTTGTTTATATGTTTAAATGAATTTCGCGTCCCAATTACTAGAAACATGTGTCTAACAATAGGAAACAGGCTGTATGAGTTGTAGAGTGGATTTTTCCCATCCAATCAAAAGGATGTCCCTATGTAATGACGATTTATTTGAAATTGAAATGTATCGCATAATGAAAGACCAGGCTGTTTGTGGGCGACAAATTAATTGTAGGTAATCAGAAGTCGGCACTATTGATGTTGCTGGTTAGCTACTATCGCCTGATTATTAGTGCGAGTGTTGTTTTAGTTCTATCTTTATACCGCTAATACGGGTCTAATACTGCATAGTTAAGTAATTATATAAATAGTAGAGATATTTCTCCTTCCAGCATTTGTATATGTGTATAAGCTTGTAATGCTCGAACAAAATTATATTTTTCAACATGTACTTATTTAATTTTTACATATTAACTCATTATTTCTTTGCGGCCAAACTTCAAAAGAAGGATTTGTATTTGTTTTATTTTCACCCCTTAATGGCTCTCATTACTCTACGGTGTACATTTAACAACAAATTGCATACATGTTATAGAAGATATTACAACAAACTACTACTTAAATACACACATTACGTTTCTAAGTAACATAACATACGTATAGTTGCAATAATTAGGATCGTCGCCCCATTCATCTTACCACTCGCAAGCGCCAATATTTATCTATGCAAAATTATAAGAGTGAGTGAAACAGTACCGTAAGTGATCAGAGGAGTAACGGTCGCTTCGGAGGCTGTACTGGAACACTTTACATCTCCATTATTAACATTAACCGTTAACAGGCTGATCCTCAAAGTGACATTAAAATGAAGGTATATTAAAAATGTTTATAGTCGAAATCATTATATTTCAAGTTAAATTCTTTACAGTACATAGACTTTACTTTTTCAGTTATACGAGGTGTGTTCAAAAAGTAAGGTGACTGTGAAATTTGGCGGGCAACGTACTTTCGATTATCGATTTTTTTATTTTGTTATGTTGGTACACTCTTCCCGAACATCTGTACCAAGTTTCAAGTGTATAGCGTTTTTTGTTTGGTTGGGAGAGGCGTAAAGGTTATAAGTGTTTTGCGTGCTCGGCGATTTCTTGCTATCGAAAAATATGGATTTGCATCAAATTTTGTGTAAAAAATAAAATAAAGTGCTCCGAAACACTTAAAATGTTGACAGTGGCATACGGTGAAACTGTTCTGAGTAAAAAAAATGTTTACAAGTGGTACAAACTCTTCCAAGATGGCCGGGAAGATGCCAATGACGAGCCTCGCTCTGGACGCCCAAGCACGTCAACAACTGATGAAAACGTTCAAGCAGTGAAGAAAATTGTTCTGGAAAATCGTCGAATCACTATCAGAGAAGTTGCTGAGGATGTTGGTATATCGCTTGGCTCGTGCCATGAAATTTTTTCTAACGTTTTGGGCATGAGACGTGTGTCAGCGAAGTTTGTTCCGAAATTGCTCATCATTCATCTTTGCTGGTGAGAGATTTTTTGGCCAAAAACAACACCACAATCATGCCTCAGCCACCATATTCACCGGATTTGGCCCCATGTGACTTTTTCTTGTTCCCAAAACTAAAGAGACCTATGAAAGGACGGAGATTTGCAACGATTGAAGAGATAAAGACTGCATCGCTGGAAGAGCTCAAGGCTATACCGAAAAGTGCTTATGAGAAGTGCTTTGACGATTGGAAAAACCGTTGGCATAAGTGTATTGTATCTGAGGGGGATTACTTTGAAGGGGACAACATAAATATTGATAAATAAATAAATATTTTTTCTTAAAAATACAAAGTCACCTTACTTTTTGAACACACCTCGTATAGCGAAAAATCCCTAAACTTTCTTTATAATCTTCACTCTTTTTATGAAAATCCGCAAAAAAAAAAAATATTTATTTATAAATTCTTTATTGCACAATTAAAATAAAAATGTACAAAAGGCGGGTTTAACGCTAACTAGCATTCTCTACCAACCTTCTTTATATAGGAAATATTTGAGTTTGACTTATTGCTAAGGGGGACATCGTGGTGAGACAGCGGTGGGACAGAGTGTGATTATAAAGGCGATGGTTCGAATCCTATTCTGGGAAATCATTCGCTTTCATAATATAAAGTACGGCGTTAAGTTCCGTCATTAAACACGCAATGTTTAATTGACACTCTCCTGCTTAAATATCCGGAAAGCACAAAAAGCTAAAAAAAAATACCCCATACCTAAAAGCTATTATAGGATAATTTGTAAGTGTAGTAATTTACTTTTAACACTCATCTGGGAGGCACGAGCAACGTACACGAGTGTCTGATCAAAGTGACTAATTGGTAAATTACATCGGCAATTTGGCGTCAGCTTAATCTTAACACGTGTGTATACCAGATATACTCAATAAAGACGATGAATCATAATAAAAAAACGATATTTCTATAAAAATGGATCAATTTATTGAATGGTATACATATGTTGAATGAATACTTCTTATATTTTATGAAAAATGTGCGTGAAATATGAAATATGATTAATTGATTCTTTAGAAACAAAAACTATTTATATTTCAAAAAACTTCAAAATATAGGGAGTACATAGGGACATAGTGTCAAGACACTCCGGCCTCCTCTTTTCGCCCTAATTCGAGATATTAAGTACCTTTTCAGTGAGGAAACTCAACGCCCCGCTTTGTCTTACCAGTACGGGAAAATGAAAGTAATTATTTAAATATAAATATTTCTCCGAATGGAAATCGTGATTTTTACTCATATTATTCTTATTAAATTATTATTCACATTTACTATAGACATAGCGAAAATTGTGAAATTCACTGTCTGAACTCTTCCTTCTTGCGAAAGTATCTACAGGTTGTAACAGTACTTGTAAAGACAATGGCTGCAGAGCTTCAAACGTGTATTGTCGATTGCGATCGTTGATGGACTCAATAAAAAGTTGCAAAGCTTTTGTAGTAAATATATTTTTTTAAATAGAGGAAAGCTACTATTTTTATTAGAATATTTACATTATGAAAAATGATTTTGGCTTCTTTTTTGAAAGTAAAATTTAAAATTTGATTGACACACCTGGTGTGAGAAACGTCAAGCATCGCTTTTTATTTTTTATTTTATTTTTTTAATAATTTCCTTTACGTTTTATTATTTTACTAATATGTTATATATATTGCAATTTATTATCGTTACAAAAACTGGGCTGCTGTATTTAACTTCTAAGCGCTCTAAAGCTATCGTATAGAGCTTATACGATAACAAAGTGAATGTCACTTTAACATCGTGATTTGTATTAAGACTGTAGTAACGATAGCAATATACCTAATCGTGACAACGTGATTTACAAGAATTTGATATAATTATTTATTAGATTCATATTTTACACAGTACATATTTAAATTCTAGACTTGGTATATCCAGATATATTTAAAAAATCATTTTAAAATATGTTGTGATAATATATAGAATTTTCAAATATTTTAAAATATTTTTTTTATTATAAGTTAGAAGCTTCAAGATTGTATCATCGATAATGGTGGTGACAGTATTTATTGAGAGTATGACTAGGATACTTTTAGAGCCTTCTGTAAAAAACCATAATTATATACCTTTACATTTAAGTTGTCAATAAAATGCAGTACTTACAGACGTAATAAACGTATATATTGTATATACATCATATATACTTTAGGTTTATCGCGTAAATTGTCTTAAGTATCTCTAAGTACGGTCATAAATATCATTGACAGCTTTTAACCAAATAGATTTGCTCAACAATAGCACATCAGTTTGCAGGCAATTGTTGTTATAAATAAGGGCTTTTGTTTTACGTTGCATTGCGTGGTTGTAACAAGGTAATCTACCTTCGTCTCCTTACTATATTTGACATTCTACTATTAATTTTATTCTTCTTTGTAATTTCGTTGCAATTAAACAGAATCACTTTTCGATCACTTAAATTATGAAGGTATTTTAAAATAACCGTCTATCATTATCCAATTCATTGCATTTGTAATGGAAAGTATCCCTATCCCCAAATGGGTAATCCAAAAGGCTCTCGTTAAATATTAGCAAATGAATTTTAATGGAAAATTTAAAGCAAAACTATAAAATAAAGTAACATCTTGTCACGTATAAGTTAAGTATGGAGCGTGTATCGAGAACGTTGACTCATTTAAGAGGCCCATATTGTAAATATTCATTGATTATAAAGAATTTCGTTACTAAAATAACTGACGTCTGGCCAATATTTTACCGAAAGTTCCGCCCAAAGTTCTTTGTGTCGTTATTTACGAACAAACAGATACCTACTTGTTTATTTACGGTTCACTGACCGACTTAGAATAATGTGTGAAACTTCAACATTCGATCTTTGATAATTGTATAGAATCAGAAAAAATATGTAATCATTTGTAATATTGATATATGGAGACAACTTAATTAAATTATAATTGAAAATAATAACTTGCCATATAGTTTCTTCGAAAATATGAGTAACAAAAGGTATACACAATTCACAATAAAATATGGACATATTTTTTTCTGTTAAAGAAAAGTTAAAAAAAGATGTAAGCTGAAAATAACATCAAAAAGAAGAAAAATTGGAAAAATCTTAGTGATTTATATACCTCAATGACTCTCGTAAAATAAATCCTTCGATTTTGAGAATATTTATGTTTACATAACTAATAAACAATCAACAAATTGGTATTTCTTTTAGGCACCGTTAGACATAATTTTGCTTAATAGATATATTCTGACGCCAGTGAAGTATTGATTCGCCGATATAACATACACTAAAGCTTAGTATTAAAAGTTAACTCTCAGGAGGCCCAAATATATGTATTTCTGTTAAAATATAATAGAGTCATTATATTTTATTCTAGTTTAATGTTAATTTATCCTATTTCTTAATTCTGTCCTAACAAAAATTATGCTAAAGATTAAATAGATGAATAATTGTTGTTACAATTATGCGTATACTTGGTAACGGCCATTTTGCGACATGGTTTTTAAGGAAACCAAATTAAACTTCATCATATTAAATAAACGGACTCTACTTTATTTATATGATTTAAGCATATGCTTGTATCATAATGTACGCGTACTGTACAAATACTGTAAAAAGTATAACTACAGAGGGTTAATACTAAGTCAACTTCTAGGTATTTGATCAGCTGAGCAGTGAGCACACTACTAGCATTAAGCCACCTGTTATGGACCAGTGAGCTTTCATCTATCATCGTTGTATATATTCTATTTATTCAAAAGAGAAAAGCGAAAGAGGGAAGATAAGTGGATGAAAGCATAAAGTCAACGTGTAAAGCGTACAGAAACGTAATTCTTAAATGTAAATATTGAACTTTCGTTAGCACATTATACATTATTCATATATAACATGCAACTTACTACATCTACTAGAAGGACTGCAAGTCGATCATCACGAATAATAAGTAATAAAATGCATGCGTTTACGCAACGGCCTATGCAAGCCAGTAGAGAGAGTCAGAAATTATAAAACTGCATAATTCTTTAATACATTGCATTGAAAGATAAATTATTACTTAGACAGATGACAATTTTGCAGACAAGCGAACCTCGTTATTTACTCTTGCGCAGGTTGTCAGCTTAATTAATAGATACGATTCGTGGATTATGTTATAAATATTAATTTTCAATAGTATTCCAATATTAAATTATAAGATTGCTAATTTCATTAAAAGAAATGCAGAAATAACATGAACGAGACTAGATGTAACTAATAATACTTCATATTGTACAGTGTTAATTGGTTCCAAGAATGTCCAATAAAAATAACTAATAAATTCTTATAAAATAGTTACGTTTATTTCACTTCTTTGTTCCTTGCCTTAAATAGTATGGTGGAATTTATAATATTTTTTCTATACCATTAAGATTAATTATAAGAATCTTTATATTTTCTCACGCTTAAAAAATATTTTAAAATTGATATGAAAAAAATTGTATGTCATTTAAAGTTGGTGATGATGGAATTACTATTCAGGAGTCCATGTATTTACATTTAAACAAGATTAAAAGTCACGTAATATTTTAATATGACGTTTAAAATTGCTTTAATACTAAAAGAATGTAAAAATGTACCAAAAAAATTACGTATTATACTTTTATAAGGTGTTGGTTTCAGTAAATTTATAATTTACTATTGCAACATATTTAAGAAAGTCAATCAAAATATTTACCGGCGACATACCAACGCCCGTCACAGAAATGTGTCACTTTTGCATACAAAACAAACGAATTCTGATAAGATAAGTGCGACAGATTATGAACCAATTAAATGTTTTTCACGACTGTGACAAGCGACATTATTTGTCTACTCTCTGAAAATATCTTGAAATTTATATGTAACTTCGCGTGAATTATATTTTTATGAGTATAACAATTGTAAACTTTATATTGTGGATAGTAAAAAAGATTTTTTAGACATTGCTTGAATAATTTAGACGTTTCGCACAATCCTAATATTTTTCGATCGGTAACGGCAAGTTCGTAGTATTTACAACGGTCATCACGTATTTCTATGTATCAAAAGTTATTTTAAAAAAATGATATTTGACTATTATATGTGGAGTGTGGTGTACAAGATTACAAACAAATATTTCATTTATAGAGTTCAACATATGTTGTCGATAGCACATTCCATAGACGGGCCGTCACCGAGCTTGTTTGCTTCAATAGGGTAAACAAAACGGTTCCTTTAGACTCGGATCATTACAGGCATTACCTCACATTCTTCATATAATACGATAGGTACATTGCTCTAATTTGCATGACTCAGATCACTTTTCATTTCGTTCTAGAATAAATATTAAAGAAACGTATTCAGCGAAGATTGTTTGTACTTACTACAAAATGCAAAATCATTCACGATTACTTGAAAAATTTGCTACATTCAGTTACCAATATTTTTTTTATTTTGCTTTTGATTCCCTTCCAATAGCTCTGAAATTAAAAGTGTTGGGAGAAGCGTGTGTCGCCTACTTTTGCTCCCTATTTCCCGATGTTGCAGTGGCATTTGCGCCGGACTATCATCCTACTTCGACTTTTAGCAAGAAAAGCTTTTAGGAAATGGAAATGTACTATAAAATTGGCTTGCCAAAAGTAAGCACACCTGTCTACAATATTATCGGTTAGTTTCCCAGTGCTATGTACTGTGTATCATTGAGTTACATAGATGGTAACTCTGCTTTTGTCTGAAATGGTAATATTGTATATTTGGCACAATTACTGCTTGGTAATAGACGTGCTTAGCTTATAAACACACAAAGAAAGTCAAAGCTCGCCAAGAATTATTCGTTCTTGAATTATGTTTAAAAGGCTAAATTAGCAATAAGAGCATTTAAGAGATTTTTCACTAAGTATTTAGTGTTTTATCCAAATAAAATCAATATATTTAATAAGCATTTAAATAATTTCGTGCTCACAAGCTTCTCTAATAGAATGAGTATTATGAATAGTAATTATTGTTTATTATTTTAATATCTTAACTGTGAGCTTTAATTCCCCAGCGATTCTTATTCGCCCTACTTCAGAGCAGACAAACAGACAAGCAGTGCATTTAAAACGTCTATAATGTACATAGCCATGATGATCCCATACATCGGCGCCAAGTGTTAACGCATTGACCGAATATAATCATCTGAATCATCGCATATGTTACTTAACATTCCTATCCTATATTTAATTAGTCAAATAAATCATTCGATGTAATGTACGTGCTAATATTAAATATTACTAGTATTAAACGGTGCATTGCGCTACGTCAATTGTATAAATAGCTCAATAACTGATTTCATCAGTGAGTCAATGAAAATCAGCGGTGAAAAATGTAAGGCTTAGATTAGTCATGGCTGGGTATGATAGAAACTAAAAAATCATATAACGAAAGTTATAGTCTAATGAGTATGTATGTATGTATGTACGGAAAAAAAGGCATTTGTGTTGAGAGGCCGACATTTTATCATATATCATTTATTTTTCATATAAAGTAAAATTTGGCCGTATCTTAGTTCAACTAAAAATTTTTGGAATTTTAAGCAATAATTATTGTAATTATTATACGTCTATACTGCAACAAAATTAATTATATTGAAAATGTTTCCAAATACCTGCATACATATTCAGTAGGATTCAATGCTAAAATACATCGCGTGGATCCCATAAATAGTACTATAATAACTCCGAATACACTCGTGACTCAATGAAAACTGAAAGAGAAATCGATTGTGTAACATAAATATGTCTTCTGGAATAATAAAATATCACACTCGGGTTTATTTTCTTTCTACTGCATATAATCTCAGCCTTCCTTTGCTATTCTAAGGTGTAAAATAATATTAACATTGGCTCGATCGGTTTATATTAGAAAACATTTCCTTGATTAAAGAAAATATTTAAATTATTTTAATTTTCCTTTTGAATGCTAGCTTTAAAAATTATAAATATGATACGTCATGGTAATCCTTTTTATTTCTTATTATTTTCATGTATTAATGAAGTAACGCATGAAATGATGAATATATCTAAAATGTTTCATGGATAATTTAACCCACACTGCTACTTGAATTCAGCAATTTGCTTTAATGTGTTGTGAACGCCTGTCGTGGCGCAGAGGCACAAGCGTGTGACTGTACACGCGAGAGGTTGTGGGTTTGATTCCCACTCCAGGAAATGTAGTATTTTCATTTTCTGGGCTTGGTAAGAAGGCAAAGCGCGGCGTTGAGTTCCGCCACTCAGCAATGCCTCCATGCGGCGGAAAGTGGGGAACGGAATTCTTGTAAGAGAACGGAGTGTCTTAACACTAGGTTCTCAGATTTGCTCTGCCTACCCTGCTATATGCGGGATACAGCGTGAAGTTAAAAAAAAAATGTTGTTGTATTCTAAATGCCTTCACGTCGAAAAAAAAATGACAGACGTTTTAGTGGGTACTATTTAGAAAACTATTGATTCAAATATATATATTGGGAACTAATATTGACTTCCGATTAATTAAGCGAAATTAAATGTCAAACACGGAGTAACAAATCTATGTTCTTAAGAAAAACATATTCATTTGTTCGTTCAGATCTAATAGATACATGTAAGTGACATTGTGCACACACAGACCATGAACCGTGATAAACTCTAAACAAATTTATTTAGAGTGGCGCGTAAATTTTGTGAATTCGTTAGACTATTTTTGGCCAAGGTCACGGGTTCATCGCGCCGAATAGGGCATCTTCCTATATGGATCTTTGAGGCCCCGCTACTATTATTAAAAAAAAATACTTACATACTGAATGTGACGTTTAAATGTTAATAAATATTATATTTACTAATAATACTTTTAAAGATTTAAGACATGAAAATTATAAAGAATAAATCTGTCAGGATATAATTTGTTATTCAGATTTAACGGATTTAATTATATACAAGAATAGTCATCAAGTACAAGAAAATATGTAAATACAATCAACAAACTGGCTACGAAAACGACGCTTCTAGCTATATTTTATAGCCATGGCAACCGCCGTGAAAATGGTCGAATTACGTTACACGTAGGATGATTTATGAGGGAGCCAACTGTCATTTTGTTGAACCTTTTATGGGAAAACTTTACTTTGTGATACCGCGACAATGGATTTGCGCAACTTTTCGACTTTAATAAACATTGATGATATATAGTGTTAACCATATGGGCTCCCGTATCATTTGCAACCTGTCAATTTTTTAAAATAATAAAAAATAATTATTAAGAACTTACCCAGATTGTTAATGCTACAGTAATATGTGGCTAACACTACTAGATATTCTAGTATAGAGGATAATTTAATCAGTCAAATTTCTTAACATGGGAGATACAGCAGATATATTACTTGTTAAATATTCATATCGTCCAAGGTAAATTCCGTCGTGCGAGTGTGCACAGCGTGTGTCATTTGTAACTCTTACCAAAAAAAATATCAAATTTACAAAAAATGAACGCACTTGTTTTAAATTTATTAATTTGAATTATTTCAAGGAGAATACATTTAATACATATTATTAAGGGGCATATCTATCTTTTATTTGTTTTATTAAAACCGTTTCTGTATAGATGATTTCTCTACAGCCACCTGGTTGTATTATTTCAAATAAATATTTGTTCCTTTGGCCTGATTAGGAAACATAAATTTTAATTGTGCTAAAAAATATGAAAAATTAAATATAGTAAATTTGACTAACTATGGATAAATATATAAATTTATTATAAATTAGTAGATACCTAATGCTATATCAAAAGATGGAACGCAGTGGGTAAACATTTTTATCTATCTAACGCATTGCATAATATGCCGCTAAATTAATCGCAAATTCCGACACTGCCTACAGTATAATGGTTAGAGCAAACTAAAATGTCCTTGTTCACACCATCTTGTTATTTATATGTAAATAATTGACGCTAATTCTACATACGTTTTATAATAGAAAATATACCTCCATATATGTATATGGTCTTTGATTTTATTATTTGTCAAAAACAACTAAAAAATAACTAATGTAGGCTAAGGGTATTGTTGTCAAAGCTCGATAGGAATATGGTACATTTTATTATTTTATTTAGTTATAATTTATTTTATTGGGACAGCGTCTGACTGTAAAGGCGACTGATCGTGGGTTCGATCCCACTTGGGGGAATAAAATCATAATTTTCATTCTGCTAATATAAGATGCGGTTTTAAACTCCGCCTATGGCCGAGATGTCTTATTTTGGGCGAAAAGTAGAGAATAGAATATTTTGACATTAATCTCTCTAAGCACCATGCTATATACACAAACCTAGATATATGAAAGGTATTTTCGATAAAAATTTAAGATCTCTCTATATAAAATGGAATCACAAAGTTTATTTTCGTTTCCCAGAAGCTAAGTGTGTCTATAATTCTACACTAACATTACATTTGACTTCGCGATAAATTCATCGATTATCGTCGATACTAATGCAACAGCTGGACAATATTCCGACGTTCCGCAACCAGCCATTAACATATCTACAGTTATCTCGAAGGGCATCGATGTTTACTTTTGTTTTAACTATGACTACTCTACAACCAATTGTGTTCACAAGTCTCATAAAATTTGAAATGTTATGAATATATTAAAGATTTTAAATATTATTTGTCGTATTCGAAGACTTATATTATGATTTCAATTTTCTTCATTCCACATAAAAACAATTAGGTAAGTTGGTCTTACTGAATGGATTACTAACAATGTAAAAGATTAACTCTGGGATCATTTTTTTATTTAATATTAAAACACAAAATATATTATATATTTCCCTATTGCCAACTAATAAATTTTCCAATCTTTATACCGCTATTTTATATTGTTCGTTTTGGTCTTCTGAAAAGTTTGACCACTCAGCCCTAAGATCGTCTTTTGTATAATTGTTTTTTTTATATTATACGTCCCAATTTTATTCAAACATGTTTGGTTGACAAATAAAGTAATAATAATAATAGTGAAAGGCTAAGAAAATAATAAACATGAAACAATTATTTCAATTAGTTCTGGAATCGATATTTATTCATTTAGTTAGAGAATCCTTATCGAACCTCCATTTACCGGCAGCGAGTGGCTAATTACACCTGCCCGTCAAATCGGTTATCTCCATGTTTATCGTGCAGTTACCCTAAGTTAAGGCTGGCCAACGACAAACATTATTTGACTGCTTTGATAGATGTATTACGTAGAGTGATATAATGTATTTATGCTTTTAATACAGTAAAGTGAAGAAGATAAATCACTTTTATATATTGGAATATATGATAACTGAAAGAAAAGCGCCCGCTGTTTTATTTACTTTAATTTCTAGTTTCTTTATTGTCAAACGTAAAATCCCGTTTATCCCGCCTCCATAGCAATTTCGCGAAATCTATATCCTTCAGCTTTCTACGCTCAGTAGTTTCGGCTGTGCGTTGTCTGTCAGTCATTCAGAGAGTAATGGAACAGTTTTATGTGAGTATATTACATTAGTATAAAGAATTGAATTTATTTATGAAACATATAAAGTATATCTACACGAATATTTGGTATTTGCAAGCAAATATTTTAAAATACATATAATTTTTTTAATGATGTTCTCATTGAAAAATAACTAATACTATTAGACAAACAGCAATACATTAGTGCAATATAAAAAGTATACAATTTCACTAAGTAGCATTTACATAGCGATCTATCTCAAATATCTAAGTAGGGATCAAGTTTACAAATCTTAAATATGTAGGCCGTAGTTGTGAACGTAGTCATTAGGCCAAATGTGTATCATTTTCTAAAGTGCCCTTTAATCGCAGTGATTTTTCATTTGTACCGATATTTTCGAATAACATTCGTTACTTTTTTTTTGTTTGGTGGTAGGAGGTTCGTCCTCCGTCTGGCTCGCGACCACTATCATGTCAAAGACGAACCGCCAAATATCTTGTGATGTGTTCCGGTTCGATGGCATGTAAGCCAGGTTTTCCCCTTTCCCACCCATTCTTTCCCAAAAATGTGGTGGTTCCGATAGCGGACTACTACATTATCCTCCCCTTCCGTCTCTATCCTCTAGGTTGGCAACGCATCTACAACATCTCTGGTGGTGTAGATGTTCATGGGCGAAGGTAACCACTTACCATCAGGTGGTCCTTCTGCTCGTTTGCCATCCGTTATCCATAAAAAAAAAAAAAAATACTTGTATAATCCAAACAACCCGGAATGTTGTACATACATTATTAATATTTAATTAAAATTTTCACGTTCTTTGCAGAATATTTTTGATACTACTAAATTTATGTAAAAATATTACGCTAATTACTAATAGTTAAAATTAGCATGACGCGGTTGGTTGTTATGGTTTGTAATGCCGACGATTATATTTATTGTGTAGGTTTTCTTTCAATTTGATAAGATAAGTGGCGTTTTGGATTTTGCCACTCAACACACAATATATCTTACTTAAGTGGATAATGGAGGAGGGAATAATGTAATTATATATGAATTCTCTTAATAGTTCATATACACACACATCACAAAAAAACTCTTTTCAACACAAAAATCCAAGAGACGCGTATGAATAAAAACATACTGGTGCTATTATAATACTTTAAACGTCATTATAAAATTAAAAATATTTCTGTAAGCTTGGTACCAGGTACACAGACAAAAGTAATGATTTCCCTGAACAAAGCAGTCCTTAAAACTTAAAACGCAATTTAAAAAATGTGAAATGAAAATGTTCTTTTATACATAAAATGCTAAAGAATTTTTTGTTAAAGAAAATTATGTCGATGCAGTTAAAATTTCAAATGTAAAATATTTTTCAGTATTGTGAAGTGCTTCTCCTTAATGGGAAAGCTCTGCATATAATTAAGAAGAAATCGATATTGCGTGTTCTAGATATGATTATCAAGACTCAAATGCATTTCATAACTATTACATCGTGTAATCTTAAGATAGTGATTAGATTGCAATACTGAAATGACTTGATTTATTTGTACCGTACTATGAAGTCGTAATACATACAAGCCTAAATATCGGCTTATTTGTTTAATGATGATTAACAGAATTCTCTCGAAATCACAAAAATGTTGTTAAATAGAAACTTCAATAGAATAAACATAACTTACTCGTTTCTAGACTTTCCTTGAGATGTAAATATGCTTTTAATGAAAAGTGGTAAGAACACGTGACATATCCCGTAGCCGCTTTGCCCGCGTCCGCGTCCGCGTCACGCTCGTAAATCGTAAGGTAGCGAGATGTGCCGCTCACAGTCCACGCTGAGAGCGCGGGCGCGCCACCACGGATTTTTACGCGCTCCGGGAAAACGCGCGAAAATGCCGAACTGTCAAACTCGATCGACTATATTTTAATTGTGCTTTAGTCTGATTTCATACAGCCGATGTGAAGTGTTGATGTAAATTATCTGTGAAACGACGTAATTTTTTACCTATTATTAATTTTACTTATTTTTCAAATATTATTTATTTAAAAAAAAAAAACAAATCTTAGAAGATTAATATAAAAAATAAATAAAAACTTATAAATTAAAAAAAAATACATTTAAAAAATATATTATTACAAGTCCATAACATATCAAATTACATACCATAAAAATGTATCGATTTAAAAAAAATATGTCGATGCTAAATAAATTTGAATAAAGTTAACCAATTAGCGCGCTGTCAAACATGTGAAGAAATATGACACAAAACACGTTCACGATAAAATTTGCAATGCGTAGAAAAAAGAATAGTTTTATTGTCAACAAAAATATACTAATTATTTATAATGACTACATTAGTAATTTAAATATCTTACAAGAATTTATTATTATATAAATTTTACTATATTAACATGATCCCTTTTTCATGATATAATAGATATTGTGTAGAGACGGTGATTCCACAGTACGTGAGTAATGAAGATTAAAGAGTTATCAACATTTTATTTTTACTTTAGCCATTTGTTAACATAATCATGAAACATTTTAAAACGACACAGCGTTTGAAAATGTTCCGTGAAAATATTACATAATTTACAACATTTCAGTTGTAAATCACTCTTTGTATAGTGTGAGCCATTTTTTATTTAGCGTTAAAATTTATTAACAATCATTCGTTTTAAACTCTTTCGTAATATAAATATTTTTAGGAAAAGTTATTGCATATAATTATTATATTTTCTGGGACAGGTTAAGAGACACTAGTAACAAGTTATCGCTTTATATGGTGAGACCTAGCCCTGTAAATTCCTTAACGTAAATAATTAATTACGAAGAATAGTGTATATATAACGATAATAGCTTTAATTTAAACTAAGTCACTGCCTTTTTGCATAAAAATATAATTAAAAATAGTGAAATATCAATAAAAATGCCCTACATTATAACGAAGTAGAACAATGTTTACCTGCAGATAACGAATAAAGAAAAATATAATTTTATATTATTATAAGATCACGCAAACTAGTCTATGAATCTAATATAGTTTTTACGGAATTTTTAACTAATAGAACTCAAGGTCATTTGGACCTCAATGTCAGTGGAGGTAAGTCTTTTATCACCTTATCGTAATTTGTGTTATCATCAACTGCATGGAAATAGGTTACACGAGTTGAATTACCCTATATTTTCTTCTGTACCTTTAAAAGAACGGTACTCGAATCCTATTTTAAACTAAGCTATTAAAACTTATTGAAATGCGTTATTGATACTATCAGTTTCAATTAACAGTTTAATCATGTTAATATAATCACAAATATACATAACATGAAATGGTGACATTGACACAGTTTTATAACATAAAAGTACAATTAAACATAAACTCCAGGTTATTTTGACAGTTGTTATTTCGATTGTCGATATATATTTCATGTCTTACTATGATATTATGTCTTTTTAATTTTTTAAATTGAAAATTAGCAAAGAATGTGCGTTTGGTATAAACGTTAAAATTCTTGTCACTATTTTTTTAACGTTTACGTTAACGGTAACGTTTTTAACGTTAAATTAAAAATTTATGATATTTCACAAAAAAAAAATAATTAGTGTGAAAATTTAAAACAAGAGAATTTTCGATAAATATTGTTTTTTTTTTTTTTTTTAACTTCACGCTGTATCCCGCATATAGCAGAGTAGGCAGAGGGAACCAGAGAACTTAGTATTAAGACACTCCATTCTCTTTCAACAATTCCGTTCCCCACTTTCCGCCGAATTGAGGCATTGCGTGTTGAGTGGCGGAACTCAACGCCGCGCTTTGCCTTGTTACCAAACCCAAGAAATGAAAATACTAAATAAATATTGTTTTACAAACGGTTTTATTTATGAACGCTTCTCTAAAATAAGCATCGTGTTGTGTGATTAAAATGAGATAGTGGAAATCGGAATTACAACACATAATAGATAGCGTGATAAAATGGGCCAATTACAAAATATATTAAATATTGCAAAGGTAGTGTATCGTGGAGTAGGCGCCCTACCAAAACAGTTTACACGCCCTCAATTAAGGCAAAAGGGGCCGAATTTTATCTCCTTATGTCAATTTTGCTGCCTCTGCCTTACTATGGTACCATGGCTGTCATAATTTTATATGATTATTTTAGCGACCGGTTTATTATATTGTTAAATTATTAATAATATTTATAGCTTCAGTGCTGTAGTGTATGGCGATTATTTATGTATGGCTTAAAAGACGTTTGTACTCCGTTAATTTGTGATGTTTCTACCAAAGGATAATATAATATTTACATTCATATTCATATTCTATAATAGGTACATTCTTAAATTATTTAAAATTTACGAGTATACATAAAAGTTCATAGACTTAATAATGGCTCACGATAGGTTTACCGATAGCCTAGTTCAAGTGTTTATTTAAAGTAAGAGTAAAAGTAGTCATTAGTCAGTAGAAGGGTTCGACGAACTACTATTTTTCTTGTAATAAAATCGTACCGTATCGAAATCCCAGAAAATTTCTTACGCCTATATACTGAGCAAACAGTACAAATTCTCAGGCGCCAACTCATTAACAAAGAATTCACAAATACCTTATCTTTAAAAGCACATCGAATAACAAATTTTCACGCATGTGTGGCTTTATTATTGTAATTGCATATTTTTTTCATATTAATCATTTATTTGAAAAACTTTTACATATATTATAAAGATAGCGTATTCTTAAATATTATGAAATAATTAAGTAGAAAGATCCTTCTTGCGTGAGACTATTCCTAGTACATTATTTAGAAGATGTAAATTTGTAAAAAAATATCGTTTTCAAGTAACGCTAACGCTAACCGTGCTGAAATTTTCATCACAAACATTGTTCGACTATGACAATTGACATTCAAGTTGTACATTGATGTGACGAAATTTGTAAGTGCGATGGTTTCGGGTTTCAATATACGCTCATAGAAATCTGGTTTAGGAAGCAAATTTGGGTTCCGTCACATAGCTTACATACTATCAAATTATTTACGCATTGTAAATCAAAATTACTTATCACTTTCAAATTAGTTCGTTAGTTCTCTATCTCTGTCTATCCCACTATATATATTAGATGCGTGGATATAAAAAAAATATGATACGACTATAAACTATTCAAAATAAATGTATCCAATACATATCGAAACATAATAACCGTAACATAATTGTTTCATATTTTACAAATGATTACACATTGTCGTCTCAACACTAGCAAACTATAAATCTCTTGCCAAATTAGCTATCGACAGCCAAAATTTCGGAGGCGCGCCGTTTTATTTTATTTCATATAAATCTAGTAGTAATTGCTATAAAACCACGCCCATTGAATACCATATTTGATTCGGGAAACGGCAGTTAAGACGTTCAAACTGGTTGTATAGTAAGAAAAATATATAAGTCGTATAATGTAACCGAACAAAGAATTTGTAAAATGTCTTCAATTTACATTAAAGAATTATTTTAATATATAATAACTACCATAGCTATAAAATTTAAAACACCTAAACAACCTATTGCTTATAAATAAGTAATAAAAATATAACAAAAAGAAAAGACATCAAGAGACCTACATTTATATTTTCGTAAAACAACTCGTAAAGTTGTTGTAAAAATAGCACTTTTATTTAAGTGGTGCGGAAAATGGAGCCACAAAAATGATTTCATAATAATTTTATAGTGCGCTAGACATTCGTTTTAGAAACCACATCAAAACCAAGCTGTTAATCCTGTGAACATTTTAACGGCTCACGTTTACTGATTTATTAATTTTTAAAAAAAACCACTGTACAGTATTAGCATTTCGTATTTTATGAGAGAGTACAATCGGTATGGTTGGACTTCCGCCAAATCTCAGTCTCATTCAGAGTCGTCATTCACGCACAATACTGAAAATTTAAACAAATAGTAACAGATTGCTACTAATTAAACTGTTTGTTTGAAACCCTTTGTAAAAATGTAACTATAATTTTTTCTAAAAAATATTTTTAATGCTTTTGTTTATAGTAAAACTGATTTAATATGAAAAATGATTGTAGGGAATAAATTATTGTTTTAACTTCAAGTTAACATAAATTTTATTGTTATTTAACATGTATGTATGTAGTATATAATGTGTCATCGTAATTTATAATTATGTTTCTTTTATTTTCTTTACGAGTAAGAGTTACCAGTTGCGTTTAGAAGAAAGCATCTAGTATTACTAAATGCTTTCTTTCATTCAGTAACTTTAATAATAGTATAACAACCTAACTATTAACGACTATAGTACTTACACTGTACGAATTTTTTATGATATTTTAACAATACATAAATGTATCTGTTCTTGATGATACATATCTATCAGTTTTTATACGCATAGAGATTGTTTTATAGGTGGCTTCCTATCAAATATATGCAAAAAAACTTCTTAGGCACGCATGTTATTTTACTATCCAAACCTATGACGCATTTTACGCGGTAGTGCCTTAATAAATTTAAAATCAATACGTATTTCAGACAGTATTAAAAGTTATTTTTGTAATACAGTTTACTTTATATACGACTTGTCCTTGACAAAATTTTAACTGACATACAGATGCTTTATGGCCTAAACTATTTACATGCGTGTTCAAAAATACTGTACAAGCGTACCACCAGTAAACAAGTGGGTATTTGTAGTTAGAGGATATATTTGATTAATTATGACAGCTTTTGATGGTACAATTCAAAGCAAAAAGCAAGCGTAATGTATTAAACACACTACATTTTGGTACAGTTTTAAATATATCAGATAACAACTATTGGGAGGATAACACTTATTAATCATAATAAGTGCATAAAGAAATTCAAGTTAAGAAAATTATCAAAATTTTGTTTTTTATGAGAAATATACAATTTGGATATGAGATTCAATTAACAAACGTCACATCAGTATAATATCTAAAAAATATCATACAATATCTATCTTACACGTGGATACCAATCATATAAGATTTTTAAAACGTTAGTTTTACAAAAATATAATACATCAAAAGTCATCATCAACATGAATCATCTTTAAAAAAATTGAACTTTAAAAATAATTGAAACATTGGATTTTCAAAAATTTATTTATGGATACCAAAATAAACGCAATTAATCCGATTAAAATGTAAAAAAATCGCAAAAAAACAAGAGCGAATTATTAATTTCCGATTGTTTCTCACTATTTGGGTTACTTCTTCTTTGTCTCTTTAACATTCTTTGTCATCTTAAACGAGCTGTTTAAATTGTAATAATAATATCACAAATAGACAGTGTCGTTTGGTTTGCTATTTTTAATTAGGTTTATTTAGGCCAAGCTTTCTTTCATGTGTCGACGCGAAGAAATGCAATTTTTATGAGTTTTTTGTTAAATGTCTTTTTTAACATGTGTCTTTTTCTATTCATTTATTTTTTAAATCTTTTTTTAGATAATATATTATTATAAATTTTGTTTCATCTTGACACTATCTATGTATTGAATACAAGCTTTATAAAAACATAGTAATTCAAAAACATTTCGCATTTTCCTTCGCTGACGGCATTGCTATTGCGTCATTCGTATCATGATCGTAATCATTATGTGATATTTTTTATATTATTAGTACGGGCGAAATCATTAATTTGAAATTATCTGAAATTATAACATAATATATGTTTTTCAACATTATGGAAAACATCGCAATGTACTCTTTGCTCGTTAACTATATCAGAGATATTTACATTTGAAGAGAATCAAACCAAGCCTTTTCATTAAAATAGCACTACCAATAGGTCAATATTTGTAAACATTTTTACATAAATCAAATAAAAACGTATGTAAATGTTGATTGTATGTATATATGACCACTAAATATTTGCCATGTGACTTTATATCGCTGTCGGCTCCAGTGTGAATACTGCTAATATTTGTAAATCATATCAGCACTTATGCATTCTTGGAATTTTAAAGAGTCCAATAACATATTTGTCAAATTTCAATATAACCCAAATATTAATTTGTCGGCGGTATTATAACACATATCCAAAAAGATATAATTTGTTCGACTCGACATAAAGGTTATCTCGCGTCACAATCTTAGTAAAGTTCTTACTGTCCCGACAATTTCCACTAAACCAACTTATTATCTTTGTTTAAAAATTAAACGTATGCAAGGTCACGTATTTTTAC